>SNQJ01S0116204.1:0-27911 GCA_010110895.2 Picea sitchensis | reverse complement strand
CACAGCATATAAAACAAAGGCATAACAAGAAGCAAATATGCAACAGCATAATATCAACAGCACACAGAGAGTAATCATAGCCATGGAATTGAATCAAAGTTTCCTATTAATTCAATATCTGTACATGGGTGTTCTCCACAAATTCCCTGCTCTGCTCTGCTTGCTCTCGATAATAATAATACAATGTACAAAGGAGGGTGCCTATATTCCGTTTGCCCTCTCGAAATCTAAAGCTATCAATTCTACAATAAATTCCTATCTAACAGCATTAAAACTAATAAATGCCTTCCTATCTGTAATACAATACAAGTGCGCTTCTTTACATTAACCCATTAATGCTTGGCGCAACAAATATCAAGGTAGATTTCAAAAAGAAGTTTGCTGGCTTGTCCAGCTGTCTTTCTCCACACGCTGGCTCGCTTGATGAGGTGTGGATGCTCCTGCATCACCCTTTCACGACTTAGGATCTCAAGACCAATATTCAGGGCTCTGAATTCTGCAACATTGTTGGTTGAGTTTCCCATGCTCCCAGCATACAGCCAGATTATTTTTCCGTCACTATCCCTGATTACCCCTCCTATTCCTATCATTCTTGGGTTTCCTTTTGATGCCCCGTCGAAATTCAACTTGAGTGACCCTACTGGAGGGGGATTCCAGTTGTGCTCACCTATTTGGAGTTGTGGTGGCCACCTTACTTGAGTGCGGTTGCGCTCGTCTTTCAGGTGAAAAGCTTCTAGGATTTGAGAATCCTTCCCTGCCAATTTCTCTCTTTCTGTTTGGCAGTTGTGGCTCTGCATCATTTATCTTATCAGGGAGATTATTGTTTCCTTGAGTTTCCCTTCCGGCCAACTTTCATTACTGAAGATGCGTCAGTTCCTTTCTTTCCATATTTCCCATTTGATCATCCCTAGAATGAGATTCCAGTAGAGGTTCACCTCTTCATTTTCACTGTAATTCTCATTTCAGTTATTGAAGGTTGCGCAGATGTTACCTCAGATCCTATTGAACTGTCGAAAGATACCTTCTGCCCAGTCCTAGATCTTTGTTGTGTAGTTGCATTCGTCGAGGAGATGATTCGTTGTTTCTTCCTTAGCTTGACAGAGCTGGCATCATGATGGGCCAATAAATCCCCTTTTCCTTAGGTTTTCCCAAGTTAGGATGTGGTTGTGAAGTACTAACCATTTGAAAATTGTAATTTTTGGCCATTGGGGGTTGTTCCAAAGATTATCCCATTGTTGCGCTGGATCTTCTTGGTCCTGGTCTATGATGTAATGTCAGACTTCTTTCAAGTTGAATTCCCCACCATCTTTTTGGCCCCATCTCAGTTGGTCCTCTTCTTCTGAGACCGCAATTTTCCTTTTCTCCAGTTCCTCCTCCACCTCTTTCACGCTTGTTGCAGTCTGGTCACTATTTTGTGAGCTGAGATTGTCCCACATTCTCCATCTTTTGCGATCTATTTCTTGTTTCCAGTAATGGTAGACTCTAGTTTTGCCTTGTGAAGTCATGTCCTATTGGAGTTCCTCCCTGTCCAAATTTTCCATTATGGGTTCCTATTGCCAAGCATCCTCCCAGGATCTGGTTGTTTTTCCATTCCTCACCTCCCAAACGTTGTGTGTCTAGATCCAAGTTTTGTTGTGCCAAGCTAGATTCTAGATGGATGATCCCTCCCTAGTGCCCCTAAAGCGGATTCGGTCTTGGTCATTTATTTATGGGGCATACTTGGCCTTCCATAGGTTTAACCATGGTGTATAAGTTTCTTTGACCCATCGCCACCAGAGTTTCGCCTCGTATGCATCATTGGTTACTTGTGGGTCTTGTAGCCCCAACCCTCCTTTGCTTTTTGGTTTGCAAACCTTCTCCCAGGCCACTAGGGCCCATTTTTATTTTATTTTTCTCCTCACCATAGGAAGTCCCTTTGGATGGTTCTTATTTTTTGTAGTATTCCCTTGGGGGCTAGAAAAATGAACATCATATAGGTTGGAATTGCTTGCAGAACCAACTTGGTCAGTATGAGTCTCCCCGCTAGATTGAGGGATCTGTACATCCAGTTTTTCACCCTCTCATGTAACTTGTTTATCACTCCCTCCCATGTTGACAAATTGTATACTCTGTCTGTCAGGGGGATGCCCAAATACTTGGTTGGGAGTGTTTTGCGTTCAAAACCCAAAATATTGGCCACGTTTCTTTGGATTGTTGGGTTGGTGTTGAAGAAGTAGATCATAGATTTGGAGTGGTTGATCTCAGTGCCTGAGGCTTCCCCAAAATCTTCTAATATTCTTTTATAGGCTTTTGCTTCCTTTACCGTGGGTGTGCCATGGAGTAAGGTGTCATCCACGAACTGTTGGTTTGTGGAAGTAGGGCAGTTTTCGAAGGGTTTGATGCCTGTCATTTCTCATGTTGTTGTTGCACTTTTTATGCTTCGACTGAGACCTTCCATCATCAGAATGAAAAGGAAGGGGGAAAGAGGGTCTCCTTGTATGATGCCTCTCGTAGGCCAGAAAGGTTTAGTCGGGGCTCCATTTATTAGGGGCAAGTAACTTGTCATGGACACAAAGCTGACAATCCAGCTGATCTAGTGCTGGGTGAAACCAAAGGCTTCCAGAGTCTTGATCATGTAGTTCCAGCTAATTTTTTCATAAGCTTTTTCTAGGACCAATTGTATTATCATTCCCCCTCTCCTCTGAATTTTCAAGATGTGGATTAGCTCGTGTGCATGGATGATGTTGTCCATGATTTTTCTTCCTTCCATGAAACCCACTTGTTCTTGTTCTTGTGAAATCAGTGTGGGTAGGAGGGGTTTCAGTCTATTGGCTATGACTTTAGAGAATATCTTGTAAACCACATTGCATAGAGCTATGGGTCTGTAATGGTCTGGGGTCCTGGCTTCATTTTCTTTGGGGATTAGAGTAATCATTGTAGCATTTAGTGCTTTGAGAATGGAGGCTATCCATCTAGAGTCCTCCACTACCCTGTAAACTTCATGTTTGACCACTTCCCAATAGGCTTTGAAAAATTCCACTATGAAACCATCTGGACCTGGGGATTTTCCGTTGGGCATCTCATGGATCACTTAGTCAATTTCCTCCTTAACAATGGGTTTGTTTAATTTTTTATTTTGTTCCTCGGTGACTAGACGGGGGATGTGATGAGTTATCCTTTGGATGGCCTCCATTCTTTCTTTGTTGGGTTCCTGGGCTATCCCATGGAAGTGATTTACCAGAGTACTTTCAATCTCCTTGTGGGATTCTCTCTCGATCCCATCCTGATCCTTAATTTTCAGGATTTTACTATGGGCTCTTCTGGAAATGGTTGTTCTATGAAAAAACTTGGTGTTCCGCTCTCCTTCCCTTAGCCAACTGATTCAAGACTTTTGTCACCATAGAGTTTCTTCCTGCTGGCATCTAGCTTCCCATTCCTCAGTCATCTATATCTCTTCCTTTTTTCGTTCCTTTGTATAGCCCTTGACTATGCACATTTCCTAGAGTTTTCTCATTTTGTCTTCAATATTTTTTTTCTCTTGGTTTATATTTCCAAAGATTTCCTTGTTCCACTCCTTGAGATTATATTTGATGTGCTTTAGTTTCTTATAGAGTTTGAACATCCTTTTCCCTTTCTCTGGTTGTTCCTCCCACCACCACTGTTTGATATTCTCCTTGAAACTTGGGTGTTCGATCCAAAATTTCTCAAATCTGAAAGGTCTATTCTTCGGTGTGGTTTGGAAGTCTGCTTCCAGTTGGACTGGCCAGTGATCAGACCCTCCCCAGGGGAGGATGTTGTAGTCTAATGTTAACCCCTGCATAATGATAGACTCTGACACCAAGAATTTGTCTAGTCTTGTCGCTACTTGATGTTGATTCATCTGTTTATTGTTCTAGGTGAACTATCCATTATTAGTTTTGATGTCCACCATCTCCGTTGTGTCTATGAACATTGAGAAATCTTCCGCATCTATATCCAATATTCTAGTACCTCCTTTTTTCTCCGCAAGTTACGTGATGATGTTGAAGTCCCCTACCAGGATCCAGTGGAGGTTGCTGGATCGGGTTTTTATCTCTTCTAGGTCTAGAATCATTCTTCTCTTTTCTTCTAGAATCTCGGGTCCATACACATTAGTGCATAGAATCACCTCCGTATTTCCAATGATTTGCATGCTAACCAAAAGTGTGTGCCTGGTAGCTTTGGCTGCTATTAGGCTTATACCTTGTGGGTTCCACAAGGTGAGAATACCTCCTTCCATCTATTGTCCTTCGACAACCACCATCTTGTACTTGCTCCATTGTTTTTTGTTGACCGTTTCCATTTTGTCTGTAGTGCATTTTGTCTCTTGGATGAAACATAGGTCTGGTTGTTCCTTCCTAAGTCTACTTTTGAGGACTCTCTGCTTTTGTGGGTTGTTTAGTCCTCTTATATTCCATGTTATAATATTAATTTAAAAATGTGGGGGGGAGTTGGGGAAGATCTTCTTGATCTTACCCGAGTTTATCAGCAGCGCTCCGAGCTCCTATAGGGCTACGTTGTTTGATTTCCTGCCTTTTTTCCTTCTCGTCTGCTTGGGTGAGAGTTTTGATTGTCCCTCATCAGCTTTGATTCCTAGGTGTCCGATCTCCCCATGTGTGCGCTTGAGCCCTCTGGATTTGGATTCCTACCTTAGGAGGAACAAGTATTGGATGCGGTCTAGTTTCTCTGTTGGTATGTTGTCTACTCTCTGCCTTTTCCATTGTTCCAATATGTTTGGGAGATCTATCCCTTCCCTTTCCACAAGGTCCCTGAGATTAGGGTCTTCCATGCCTACTTCGCTTGGGGTCATGTCTGCATCTCCATTTGCTTCCTACATGGGGGTGTTGGCATCTCTGGTTCCTCCGTCCATAGGGGTTGCGCTACCCCCTATTCCTTCTCCTTACTTGGCCTATCTATGGGCTCATTTGTTGCTTGTTCTTTAGCTTCTTGATATTTTTTCGATTCCTTTCCTCCTTCTACCCCTTTGTTGGGTTTGTCCCATCCTTCTGTTCAATTCTTGGCCTCCGGGTTGCTCCCTATTGGGGTTTTACTTGGTTTCTTGTTAGCTTTGTTTCTATGGTTCGGCTTTATAAACCCATCCTCATCCTGTTGTGGTTTGGTGCTCTCTTCTTCTTATTTTTTATTGAGAGGACATTCTCTGATTAGGTTTCCATTTTTGTGACATATTTTGCATCTGAAGGGGATTTGCTCGTAGTCTATGTTTTGTATCCACTCCTCATCCCTGAATTCCAGACTTATGGCTTCTGGGAGTGCTCATGACACATCCATCTCTAAGCATATTCTTATGTAGGATGTATATCTCCCTTTTAGGGTGGCTTCTGAAGTCTTCACATGTTTTCCTAGTTTTTTCCCTATTGCTTCGAAGGTAGAGGGTAGACAATAATATAACGACAGGGAGTAAAATCTTAGCCAAACAGGTACATTTTTGAAAGTCTATTTTTCTAGGGAGAAATTTTCCTTCCAAGGCCGCATGTACAGTCCTGCTGAGGCATGGAAGTATGCCCCCCCCTCAAAGACCCTATCCCTATCTTCCAGGTTCAATAATATTGTTGTGAAAAAGCCTTTCGAGCCCAGATGGAGCTCCACTTCTCCACTTAGCTTCGAGTGATATTTAATCCAGTTGCGCATCGTTCTTTTTGTGGGCCACAAACCCATAAACTTGCAGATTAGCACATGTGTCTTCATCTGGTCCCTGTAGAGTTGCGTTTGTGGATACTCCAGGATTACCTTGGGTATCATTATTGTTTTAGGTTTACATGGGTTGCGCCCTTCTGTCCCATTGGATCTCTCTTGCGCAACACTTTGATTTTATCTAGCTTCTTCCCCCATGCAATTGCTTTTCCCTTGGTTCCTTTCCTGACTCTTTTCTGGGTCTAAACCTGAGGTGCTTGTCATTGGCACCTTGAAACCTATGCCTATTGGCCTTTTCCCCCTGTACACCACTACCTACATGTATGAGGGAGTTACATTACTCCTCCCTTTGGTGCTCATGCTGTCCTCTGCTATGGTCGCGACTGCCAAACCCTAGCTTGCAGTTGCTCCAAACCCTATCTCGTCAATAGTTTTGCAATAGAAAAAAATTACAATTATTTTATTAGTTATATATATATATATATAGATAGATATAGATATAGATATAGATATGTATGTATATATATGTTTGTTTGTTTCATTAAATATGTCAAAGAAGAATAAAGTTGGAGTACCTAGAACCTTCAAACATTATATTTAAAAAGCTAAGTTTGAAACAGAAAGAAGGCGACATCTTCCAAATGTTGAGCTTGATGACACCCTTGATCACTACATTTGGAATGGGCTCGACACTGTTCAATATAAAGTGATATTAGGGGATTGTGAAAAAATTACAAATCTTGTTCCTAAAAAGGAATACTCCCTAGTTATTTTAGATATCTGTCATGGTTATAATATCCAAAACATTGAATATGATACTGACCCTTATACTTACCAAGCTTTCACTAAAGTGGTTATGGGATTTCTGGAAATCACAACATTGCCATTTTGGAGATTTATGTTTTTTCATTCAGACACACAACAAGAATTATTACAATCAAGTTTCAAAGGAAAATAAAAGACAAGGATGCAACTTTATTTGTAAGATATTGAAATTGTATGTTTAGTAATTAAGATTAGAAATCTATTTTATTAATTCACAAGTTAATTGGATTTGTACTTATTTATGTTACAGGAAAAAAACTAATATTCATAGCTCCAATAGTGAACCATTTACACATGATATTGAGAGTATACATCTTGCAAGTTGGACAAAATATGATACTTATGATTCTATTCTTTATAATGTAAAGGATGGAGAGAATCCTAGTAGTTTATTGGTCTACAATGTTGTGGCTAGAAAGCTAACATATGAGGAAAAGGATTTCAAAGGAGATCATGTTAACATTTATCAAAAGCCACAAGCACTAATTAATCATCTTATGGATATATTTTCAAATGAAGAAGATTGGGTTTTGGATTTGTTCTCAGGTTCAGGTAAGGTTTATCATATGACATTTATGAAATCATACTTCACTCTTTATTATTTTTAATTTATGTTGTTTTACATTATTTTATTTAATTATTTATTTTGTATTTGGTGATTAGGTACAACATTAGCATGATGCTTACAAAAAAGAAGGAATTTCATAGCCATTGAAAGTGACGCATTTCAATGTGGTTTATTCACCGAATAATTAATGTTATTCAAGCTCTTCCAGATGAAATGAAAGAAGTTGGCTTGAGGAAAGGATATTTTAATGAATTAAAGGTGGAAAAGATATCACATGAACCTCAAGTACCATTAGGAGGTCTTCTTGGAAAAGATCACTTTGGAGAACATGTGGATATCAATAACTCAATGGAAGAGCAACATGAGCCAAATGATCCAATGGAAGCACATAATGATGTCAAGAAAATGATGATGTGTCTGTTGAGAATGATGAATTTGGGATATATGACATTGTCGATTAGTTTTAGGATTCCCTTAAAAACAATGCTCAATATTTCAAATTTTTTATGATTTATAATTGTAATGTTTTGTCTCTAGATGGAGTGACACATGGACCACACACGTCGTCGGATGGGGTGAATACGAGAGCAGTTAAAGCCCCTCGTCACCATCCTCCTCCCCTTTCTAGTCACGATGGTTAGTTTGCACGAGTGCCAAGGTTTAGTGTGTTGGGACTTAATGGAGACCTAGGCTCAACTCCTCGACATCAGTGCAAATTTAGTTATGGCCATTACTCTTGAACTAATGGATACCAGAGCCATCAAATCCTTCGTCCTCCTGGTATTTTCATACTACGAGAAGTTCTATATTGGGCACTTGGGCGCTATGCACGATATCATTTTTCTTGTTCTACTCCACAACTTAGCTCACATTGTTGATGTATACATCTTCTTGGTACTTTTCTCAGCCATGCCATAAGAAAGAGGAAAGCCACAGCAAGGGCCAACCTACTACAATTGGTTTGGCAGATACAACCACCAGGGACCAGTCTCTCTAGATCTCATACCAGGTGACTCAGACCATCCGGATTATTCTGGTCATAATTGGTTTGAACAAGCTCAACCAAAGCCCTGTCCTTCCAATACAGAGGGTCTCCATGGAGGGTGCTCGGTGGAAGAAGAAATTCCACCCAATTGGGAGGAAATTTTTCCTTTCCTTCCATCAACCACCTTGGAGCACTATCTTGCCACTTGCAACACCATTCCTTTCCAGGAGCTAGTCGAGACAGGCTGCATCATGGAAGAAGAGGTCTCTCCTCCGAAGGATCACTCGAGACAAAATTTAGTTGCCACCAAGGATGAGGACCCTGTAATGGATCTCACCACTGCAAATGAATCCACTACTACTACCATGGATGAAGACCTTGATGATGAACATGCTCATGATGATGAAGCTGATGAACAGACTCACCCAACTCCCAGCTCTTGCAGACTCACAGAAGACCACTTGGTCTTGATCTTTGAGATGAGAAAGGACCTGGAAGAGCAACAACACCGCTAGAGCATCTTCAACAAGCATTTGGATTCCCTTTATGACTCCCTGTCAAGCGAGCCTAAGAATATTCATATCTCGACTTGCTTCCAGCCTTTCATATTTCGACTTCGTCAAGATGGTTCGCCCCATGTCTAGCATTTGTACAAGTATTTTCTCTGGTTTAATGGCTAATTTTTTGCAATTTTTGCATATCATAGTCTCTGGTTCAGGTTCGATAGGTGGTCGAGGCACTCAGTCCACCACCTGTTCTAGTTTCCATGTTTTTGGTAGAATAGGTGGCAAGTCCCCATGTCTGTATGTCGATAGTTGTCACTTTTTATTAAAGTTTTGGAACAATGAACAGTTGTCATGTCCACGCATTCTGGTTTCCACTACTGTGGAAGAATAGTTGGTGTGTTATAATGTACACTTAAACACATATGTTTTCTGCTAAAGCAAGGTAATACAATATTTTTATTTACAAAAAAAAAAATTGTAATGTTTTGACTTTCAGATTTTAAAATAAGAATAAGTATGCATCTATTGTTGTTTTATGATGAATATTTTTTATTATTTTCTTTTTACTTTTATTTTTATGTGATTTAATATGCGAGAGAAAATGACATTAAATATTGTCAGTTTTTTACTGTAAATCTATAAAAATATAAAAAAAATGTTAATTTTTATTAATTTTTTCCCTTTTTTTGTTCAATTTTGTCCATAAAAATGCTTTATTTGATACGCTATTTATAGTGGAAAGCTTCCAAATTGTATAGGTTTTTTGTTATAAATTGCTTTGAAATATATTATTTTGCTAATATTTAAAAATAGTGTTATTTAGCTACAATTATTTGCTATGTATTGAAGTAAAAATAAAAAGTGTGTTAAAAATACAATTTGACACTATATTTAAAAACTATGGCAACATAAATTAAATAATGAGACATAATTGTATGAAAAATCTTAATTTCAAAAATGTAAATGATATATAACATTTTTAGTATCATTAAAAGTCATTAAAAACAACATTGATAAAAAAAAAGGATTTAGAAAAAATTGAAAATAGTTGGAAAAATAAGCATTTAAAAAAATTGATTTGGGAAAATTTGAAAATAGTTCAAAAAACAAGCATTTTAGAAACAAAATGTGGATCCGTTGTAGACAAGAAAATTTAAAATATCAAAAAACTACCTCAAAATGAAAAGGGGTGTTACCGGTAGCACCATTTTTCAAAACGTGGTAAAAAATGTGACCCTTGAAAAAATGAAAACTCGGCAAAGTTCTCGTTAAGTTGGTAATATTGTTTTTAGCAGGCTAAGTCATTTTCACAGTGAAGGGAGTCATGTTGGGTGTTGGGTATGTTACAATTGGTATGGATTTCCATACACAATCCCTCCTACCACCAATTCTATAGAGGGGGTTGGATTTCCAATTATGAGTAGTAGGGACTAAACCTAAGGAAGAGGCCCAATTAGACTCTTCCTTGTTTGGAATGGAATAATCCTGTAATTTAATGGTCCCTCAACCATTCAATGAGCTTTATGAATCTGTTTAAAAGTGTTTTCTATTTTTTTTTTATGTTTTTTTATTTATGTGCTAAGTAATGAAATTAATTCTAATCTAGAGAGTTTGAAGAAATCTATTACTAATGGATAACCTCTAGGAACAATGAATGAAAGTGATCTATATATTTTAATTCTCTAAGAAATAAATTTGTTGAGAAATATTACTACAAGATAACCTTCAGGAAATAAAACAGTGTGATTCGCCATCATATATATTTTGGTTATGGAAATAATTCCACAATACATCATATATTTAGATGACATAAATGTAATATAGAAAATTAAAAAATTATTAGTAAATAAAGTAAAATAGTTCAATGAACACAATAACTAGCAATTCATTCAATAACGCAAGATAGCTTGGAAAAATGAAATCCTTACTAGACACTTGTGACATCAATTCACTGGTAGAATAATCCACAAATAAGAATGAACACACATAAATCTTTAGCAAAAACACATCCCTTGACTCCAAAAGAGTTTTTGAATTAATCTTGAAGTAATTTTGAGCTACAATCCTTCCAAAATCACCCTAAAGCCAAAGACCCTTTCCTAGAGACCCATTTTCATATTTATAAGAAAAATTATATTTAAAAATAGAATAAAGCGAAAAATAGAAAATTTCATAAAAGCATTACACGATGCTATAATTATAGTGGACTAGACATCTCAACATACGGATGCTCAACATCATACATCCCCCACTAATTGAACAATTCCTCACATATACCTAAATGAGGGAACATGTGTTGTTCCTTGGGAAAACTCAGAGTGGCATTCTCCTGTCTAAATATCTTGATATATTTTTCTAATTTTTGCATAGTAGACTCTAGTTGAGTCACCATTCTGAGTTCTCCCATTAGAAACTTCTAAAGATGTATGTGCTCAAGTGAGGATATACCTCTTACATCAATGTCTCCATTGTCGATGATCTTCTCGAACTCATCTAACACTTCTTCAATTGGTTGAAAACCCTCCAATGGGCCAAAATTGGGCAGTCTTCTCTTTGACATGGCATTCTCAATGAGATCCCAAATTTTAATTCATGTAGATCATTCTTCCCTCACTTGGTCTTGGGACACTTTAGTTAGCTTACCCTAGTATCACATTGATTGTTCAATTCCAAATATATCCTCTTTAGTCAACATCATGATTCCATGATCCTCGCGGCCACAACTCTTTTGAATTTCCTTGATGAAATCCAATTGATCTTCCTCTTCATTCGTTGCTTTTTGTTCTTGTCGAATTTCTTCTTCTTCTATCTTTATTTTTATTTTTTCTTATTTTCATATCTTCTCTCAAGATTCCTACAAGTCCATCTTCCTCTACTCAAATTCAAAGATTTTTTTCTTCTTCTCCAACTATAACTATATAACTTCTTCGTCTTGCATCTTCCTTAACTCCTCCTCTATTTTTCTCTTTAGTTCATCTTCTTATTGTTTCTTAATATGTTCATCCTGTATCGCTTTTCTCTAAACCTCCTCTTTAATTCCGATCTCCCTAAGTCTCCTATCCTCTTCTACTTCCTTAGTAATTCTTTCCACCTCGACCAGTCCCCCGGTTATCTCATCCATTTATTCATCAAGAGATAAAATTTTGAAGACTTCTAAATGAGGGTGTTGCTACTTTCACTGAACCTCATCCCAATCCTTGGAATTTTCAAAGGGATTTAATATTCCCAATGTTCATAAGTGTATGGCCAAGATAAAGATATTAGATCACAATGCTTAGTTACAAATCCTTTGGTATAATGTCTCTTGAATTGGCCAAGAGGAATCCTATATTCAAGAAAAATGATAGCTTCTTGTCGGACATGTTTTGGATCTTTTAAGAAATTATGACCCAAACTAAAATTATAGGGAATGAAAATATTTTTCTTAGATTCTTTCAATAATGAAGCATTGAAACCTTGAAGAACAATATGACATGCTATCTCTCTGAAAACAACTATGTCATTTACATACTTTGATTAAATATGAGGTGCTATAGTTGCACCACATATTCTCAGATAATGTCTTCTTGAAAATAAAAATTGCCAAAGTAATTGATCAAATTCTTAGAATCCTTCATCAGTATTGGAAATTCTCTACAAAAAATGATCTTGTATAACGGAGCTAAGAAAAAGTCACAAATGGATGAATATTGTTTTTATACTTGTTTTCCCATGAAATTTGACAATATACATGCACATGAGCTTTTGAAACATGGTAACTGAGGTAAATACCTCCAAATACATTAGAAGCACAAACTACATCTAGTAGATAGGATGCCATATAGAAGGTAGGAACAACCTCGAGATTTTCCTTTGCCTTATGTGCCCTTTCAATCACATGGTTAAGTGGACTGGACAAAATAGCAGCCCAATTGAATAAACAACTAGTAGTAACTACTATGTAGGATAATGTGATCTGTAAACACTAGGACTATGTCCCATCCATCTCACCAAAATGGATGCTTCTTCAATTATTGTTTTTGTAAATTGAATTCATTACCTCTTCCATGGATTCCATAGAAAACTACTTTTGTAGCCTCCTTAACAGCTTCCATTGCAATGGTTTCCGTAGCCTATATCTACATTATGGTACAACCTCTATGAGTCTTATCTCTAAGGGAAATTAATTATCATGCTACAACACACTTCAAACAACAAAATATCCTACTCTGTAAGGTTAGATAAACAATTTCTACAGAGTGAAAAATGTGTTTATTGATTGTGCTTCGAAAAGAAGAGTTGTTGTGAGTATAAAAACAGATTTATATATTGTAGGCTAGAAATAATCAATCAACAAGTGAGTGGAGGCATTCAGGAAATTAATAAAATTCCCAGGAGGATGTAAATTCACTCAGGCAATAGATAAAACACTCGGGGATCTATAAATTTTCCCAAGAAGAGGATAAAATGCCTAAGGGTTTGTAAATTCACCTAGGCAGAGGATAAAATGCTCATGGGTCTGTAAATTCACCCAAGTAGTGGGTAAAATTCCCAACAATAAAATTTTGGCTGTGCATAGGTGCTACAGAATGAAAACACACTTTAACAGAGTATACATTGATTGTTGTAACTGATAACCAAAATACCCAAAGAACAGATTGCAGTAGCTCATAGATTTCAACATTTAAATGACATTTTTATATGCTTAGGAGAAAGTTAGAAAGGGGTGAGCTATACACAGGCCTGTGTATTGTTACTCATAGACAATAAAATAAAATTGCAGATATCCATGGCTCAACACCTTTGCTCAACATGGATAGGATCATTAACTCCTTTGTCCACTCAATTTCAAGCAGATTGCTTCTTTGAGCTCTCATTTCTGCTATTGTCCTCCCCATTTCTCCTTACATGTCCATGTTGATGTCCTTCTTCACTACAAACTTCATTTTTAATTGGATACCTTTATAAAGACCAGCCATCACAATGGTTCATTTCCACTTCCATTTTTTCCAAAAGACAAAATAAAATAAAAAAGACATGTTTATAAAATTTTCAAAAGAGAAAGCAACTAAGTGCTCATTACAGATTTTGGAGAGGATTCAATTCAAATCACACCTCCCCATTTGCAAAATTTTACAGTCACAAAAGATTCACCTCCTTCAATCTTCTTCTTCAATCGTCAATCAAACTCTGGCAAATCTCCATACAAGGATGCATCCATTGTAGGATGGAAGATAAGATCTAAGTAGGGGATGGCTTAAGCATAACCCTGCTATCCATTTAATGGATGGATATGACATTTGTTACTACAATAGGTCATTGGACAATTGTTTCTCCTTGGATTTACCAGGTGCAAGCAACTCTTGTTTCCATGACCTTGACTCTCCAAGCTTTTTTCTTAGATGTTGGATTCTTGGGATGAAGATTTGGAATTGGGAATACTCTAACATTTGGCCTCCCAATGTCTAGTCAATTTGCAGTGTTGGAAATAGTTCCTCCATTGTTTTCTTGGCCTTCTAGAGGGCCAATAATCGCTAACCTTATGATTCCTTTTCTTCAAACAGAAAAAAAAGTATGCCATACCTTTCAGTTTGTGATGATGCTTTCCAACATGGTTGCTTGGTCCCCCAAGGAGGTGAAAATGAATAATCTCTTTGTTTCCCTCTTCAAGCCTCTAGAATCATATTTGAGTGGCATGCTACCCACTTCTTTTCTGGCTTCCTTTTCCTCCATGGAAATGGATTATTTATTCCTCTTGCCTTGAAAAATGTGGTTTGAGATAAAATTGTGATTGATTCTTGTCCACCAAATCTTAGGACTTCATTCTTGGGCCTTTGTTGAGCTAAAATGGAAGTGAGAATCCATGTGCATCATGACTAGCCCTTAGTCATCATGGCCATTTGCCTCATGATCTTGGAACCAATGCCTCTCGTGTTCTTTTCAAAGTCACCAAAGGTCTCTTGAGAAAGGGTATTGGAAGGTGAGTTTACCATGTTTGACATGGTCATGGTGCTAGCTTCAACAATAGAAACAAAAAGGGGCTTTCTTGGTCTCTTGGACAATTGCTTCTAGATTTTTCAAGGCCTCTTCCTTCACTGGTAGCTCCTAGTATAGTTCAGCAATGACTTTGGTGGACCTATCCTCTTGTCAATTATCTAGCTCAGTGAATTTATCCCCCGACTGCAAGAGTTTCAATCTACTCTTGTCTAAAAATTCCCTCATGGAAATGAAGGAGTCTTAGTGCTTAGCAAGCTATTTTTCTAGCACATCTACTCTCTACCTATAATACCAAATTTCCTCTTGGATTTACTTGTTAAAGTATCTCAACTTTTCCAGCTTCTCCCTCTTCAAAGTTTTTCTCATGGTAGTTACTTCAAGGTATCTGATGAACCTACTATGATACATGTTACCCCCCATGAGTAGGGTAACTAAGGAGATCATGTCGAGGCCTACAATGGAGATCATGATCTATGTTGAGATTATGATGATCATCATGTCCATAGACAAGAATCCCAACAACCCCTTGATTTTTCCTCAGCATAGATCAACCAAGGCTCGTCGCATTCCAGAAACCCAGGGTATGGGGCATGGTAATTCAATGTCACCATGAGTTATGGTTAGTCCTTTCTTCATGCAGAGTTTTGTGTTAATTTATTGGGCATGGACAAGGATCATTGGTTGAAGTTGGATAGTGGATCCCTTGCTTGAGAAATTGTGTCTCCGATTTTGCCTTGTTTCACCTTGGTGGTCATCTTCTATGCCCTAGTCCCATGTTGTCTCCACCCAGGCAAAAGGGGTAATGTGGGGAGCCCTGCCAAGGGTAATATTCCACCCCCAACCATACTTAACACCTTCTGTCATAAAACCCCTTACATTTCCTAAACTTTAGCTATATTATACTCTCATGAAGAGATAACGGCCCAAAGGTAGATTGCAGTTGTTGTAAAAGAATAAGAAATTAATCTTGAAAATAAAGTGAACACAAGGAATAAGGACCATCAAAATCTAGTCCAACTTGAGATCTACTTACTCAGTGCCCACCTCGGTCCCAAATTTCAAATGTTGAAGCTTAAAACCTCGTAAAAGGGGCTATCAAATTATAAATAAATGAAGTAGGGATTGGAAAGATGGATAAAAAGGGGTATGGAAAAAATTGCACTTAAGTAGTTGGTAACTCAAGAGAAAGCGCACCCTCTCATAGACATGAAGGAAAACCCAAACCATATCATCTTCCACTTACTCTTGATGGGTTTTTCCTTTCCCTTGTCACTCTCAGACCCTATCCCTCTACTTGGGTCACTCATTGTTTAGGTGGCATGCATAATAGGGTTGGATGAAGGCCATACCATACTTAAACTTGGTAACACTCACAAAGGTCTTGGGCTTGGAGTGATGAAGGGGATAGTGGGGTGAATTGTTTACATGGCTTCTATCTTAGGCATCAACTTACTTTGCATAATTTGGGACTAACACGTGTCTTATGAACATTGGTTTATTTGATTTCATATTCTATTTTGATTGTTTTGATTGCCACTAACATGGTTCTTTGATAGATATCTTGTGTTGTACCCAAGATGTTGTGC
Organism: Picea sitchensis; assembly: GCA_010110895.2. Lineage (NCBI taxonomy): Eukaryota > Viridiplantae > Streptophyta > Pinopsida > Pinales > Pinaceae > Picea > Picea sitchensis. Next base: position 11,816 of record SNQJ01S0116204.1, on the reverse strand, counting down.
TACTATTCTGCAGGTTTTGGCATGTGTGATGAAGAGAGAAGTAGGTCATGCAGTGACTCAACATCCTCAGACAGTGGCCTATAATGTCACCTTTCTAGCATGGACGTCATCCTTTGGATGATAGGGTTTGATGGATCCAAAGGTTGCTTGATGTGGTATGGGTGAGGAAACACACCCGTGAGTAGTTGAGGCATGACATGTGGCCTTTGGAGGTCCAATGATTCTGCTGGAATTATGTCACCCTCCTAGGGTATGAAATCACCCTTGTAGGGTTTACTTCATGTAATTTTCATTTTTTTCACATTGTAGAGGAAAATCAAAGGGGTCTGCCCTCTTATATTTTAAATTTGTGGACAAATTATGTTGCAAGGTCTCCTATAAATAGCAGACCTTGCCATTTCATTTTGAGATAACTCATTCCTCTCACATGAGAGGATTTGGACTGAAATTTTCCCCTTATCTTGGAATATCTCTTTCTTGAGTTTATGCACCTTGCTTTGGAGGACAAGTTTTGGATGCATGTTGCTAATTTTGGTGGAATTTTCTGAAAATATGGTTTATACTTGAGATTTAAGTCTTGGTAGAAGTAAGTAAAATATTCAATTTCATTTCATTTGTTGGATGTTTATGGTAAATTGTAATTGTTCATATTGAATATATATTTAGCGATAAACCCACAAGAGGAGCATAAGGTGTTTCCTCCCCTCTATTAGATTATTTCACCCATTAGTTTGCAAGAAAATCCTACCTAGGTCAAAATCCTAAAGCCCTAAAATTGCTAGCACTTTAGGGTTTGATTCTAGACACTTGTTGTGACATTTTTGAAGGATCTAAGAAGGGAAGAAGAGCTACTAGATCCCAAGAGTGTTTGCACTCTAGAATAGCTAACTTGAAAGCTAAGACCCTAAAGGTACTACTTTTGCTTAGATTTCAAGCTCTTGTTTGTAAGGAACATTTCTATCATCATTCTCCAATTGCATTTGTCATTGTTGTTATAAGAGACTCACCTATCATCATTCTCCAATTGCATGTGCCATTGTTTTTATAAGAGACTCACTAGTTTACTTTCTCCCATGAAGGAATTTGTTCAAACAAACTTTCAATTCTTATTCTCTAAGGCTTTCACTAACTTCTTCTAGCTCTAGCTTGGCCTAATCTACTAACTTTATTATTGCTGTTGTAAAAAACTTTGCTACAACCATCTAATTTACTTAAGTTTGTTGCATACACTACTCTAACATTAGCTTGACTCACTCAAAAAATTCTTGGAATGGTTGGAATCTGATCTATTGGATTTATGCTAAGATTACACTATAATGTCATACAATTGTGATCTAATTTTATTGTGGTTGTTACAAAACTCTATTGGTTGTTATAGATTGTTATCTTTTTGCACTTTTTTACCAATTATCATATATTTTCATTGTCTACTATCTTTTGAGGATTATATTGCATCTTGGTACTTGGAAATCACTATAAATTTGCAATTTTTCTTGTTCTAGGTAGGTACCCAAAACACTTCCTATTGCCTCAATTTCAAAAATGTAGACGTTTGACTTAAGTAACCATGAGAGGGGGCTATAGGCTTGGATACATTACTTGTTATTTGATCCCTTAAATTTATCGGGGATGCCTCCCCTATGGTGGACCACATCCATCACTAAAAAGTTGGGATTTTCTACTAAATTGACAATGGTGGGATATCCCGTAGTTACACAAGGTTTGAGCATCTTGTCTTGGGATTTGAACAATTACAAACCATGCGATAACATTTTGAAGTCATTGTAGGGAGAATCGAGTCGGTTTTCCTCAACGAAAAATCTTTGGTGAGCTTATTCCAAAGACATTATCTTACAAGCTTATTATAAGAGAGGCATAAGCTAGAATTTTCGTTGGTACAAGATAAGCCAAACTCTTCCATGATGAGTACAGAAATCACACTTGGACTATATCCTCCATCAATTAGGAAATAGTGAGCTATTATATCCATAATTTTTACAGAAAATATAGAAAGGGTTTTATAGGGTTCCTAAAGTTATTTGTACACCTATCTTATTTAGAGTTGAATCCTCTTCCTTCGACTCTTTAAATAGATTTGCTATGGTGGAAACCTAACCTTCCATAAAGTTCTTAAGATGCTTTTGTTGTTCCGGAGGCGGAAACCATGCCTGAAAGAGTAGCATCAAATTTGATATTAACCATTTAGTTAAGGATATTGTACTTAGAAGAGGGAATAGGAGAATATACCCCTTGATCACTTGAAGTTCTGACAGTTTGTGTATCAACATTTTGAGAATATGAGATTGGGGTGGAAGAAGTACAAGGAAGATCATATTTTCCTTTGGCAGTGTAATATTTATTCCTTGTGTTGATTACCATAACATCCTCTGTTTCGGCCCAATCTAAAACAACGATCATGGTATTGGTCCTTTTACTTGAGAATCTTATCTCTAGCATTTATTTTAACTTCGCATGTGTTTTCATCATGATTTTATTCATAGAAGTTACACCAAGTGCGAGTCATTATGGACTTTGGTTGAAAAGTGTTCTCATTAGTATTTATAAAAGGCGCTAGGGAAGAAGATAAGCGGGGAAGAGGAAGAGGAAATTCCCTATTGTTTGTAAGCTATCATCCTATTATTCATATCTTGCATGAGTTGTGGAATGGCGGAAATATATTTTTTCTTGACCAAATCTCATTAGGAAGACTCGTTCATTTTGAGTTGTAGAATGGTAGACATGTTTGTTTGCTTGAACCGAGATTGTCAATATCCTTTTCTTAAAGTCTATTATGATAAGGAGAAGGTAAATAATTATAGTAATGCATGAATGCAACTTGATCTTAAGGACATATTAATTGAGAATTTGATTATATATCTTGGTGAAATGAAGGTTAAATGACTTAATAGTTTCACCATATTTATAGGAAATGTTGTTGTATTCCCTTAACTGATCAGATGGAATATTGGGTTGTCCATAAGTGGAATTAAACCAATAGACCAATTCTTTCCAAGTTGAAAGGATTTTGGGTGGGAGATTAAAAAAATATGTTGCAGCTTTCCTTCAAGGGAGTTGAAAAATAAACACATGCAAGTATCATTTTCATTAGCCCCTATGTTATGAAAAGCATTACAAAATGTTCTTTGAATTTTGGTAATGGTTAGGTGGATGGTGTGAGATTCAAGGGAGAAGACATGTGCCAAAGGGTGGTTGTATCATCTTCCTCAAATTGGAAAATCCCTTATTTCTTAATGAACTTAGCAGGATTGGTAGTAGATTGAATAGAGTTTGATGACTATAGTTACTACCAATCACAGATGAAGCGGAAGGTTGTGAGGAAGTGGAACCTCCGGTGCCACTACTCGAGGATGTCATATTGAAGGTGACAGGTATGGGAGATGAAGATGAACTGGAAGAATCAAATAGGGTTCTTCTAAGAGCACTTTGTTATGTTTGTGACACAAAATTTCTCCTCCCTATTTCTTCCAGAAATAGGAGTAGCTTTAGGGGACAATCCTCTTATTCTTAGAGAAATACGAGAATGATAGGAAATGAAACAAAAAATATTAAATAGATAAGAGGAAAGGTTATTGTTGATTTTTGGAGGCTGCCTTTGCCTGGCTTCCCAATGTTCTCGAATATTTATATCCGTTTAAATTACTTCCCAGGAGCGTTTAAGTTTAGCACAAGTATTAGAAGTTTCTAAATTAGTGTTGAATAAAGTCAATGTAATGTTGGTTTGGTCATTAAGACCATTTCCAATATTGGGTTGTTCTGCAACAGGTACTGTCATGAAAAATCAGTCAAAGAATAATCAGAAAAAACATAAAAATAAAATAAAATCGTGATACAATCAACCAAAAAGATATGGAAGAATCTCCCCGGTATGGTCGCTAAATAAATGTTGAGAAAAATGTGAAGAATCCTCCAAGAATTTTCATATCTTTCTAGGCTAAAGAAATATAGTTAGGAATGTTACCCAAAGTTTATAGCCTTTAGTTCAAAATAATCTTAATCCATGTAATATGTACTAGGGAATAAGGCTAATTTTATATGTTATATGTAGCTGTGAAAAAGAAAAGAAAACAAAAGATATATACATAATTGTGTATAGGAAAAGAGATGAGAATAACAATAAAATATGAACAATATCATAAAGATATGCATGCGAAATTGAAATCAAAATCTGTTTTTTCATATTAACTTCATTATGAGATAAAAAGAATAACTCTCTTTACAAACCCCTATGAGAGGGGTGGGACCAAAAGGAAAATTTAAAAGTCTTTGATGGGAACCATAAAAAAAGACTCTGAAAACAAAAAGAAAATTGAAGCTAATGATATAGATCAGCTTGCCATAAAAATGTTTCCACTTGACTCTACAAAATACTCTTTATCAGACATGAAATATAATCCATAAAAAAACAAGAACACACAGACTGCCAAAGATAGATCATACACCTTTAGGAACAAAAATTTTGTTGAAAGATATGATTGATTTTGAATCATGTTGCCTTCAACAAGACCCTACTATCATCAAGATGGTTAATCTTTCTAGTAAAATCTGAGAATGAATGAAGAAAAAATTATCTCACAAATATAGAGCAGACCTTATATCAGAAGTTCCCCTTCTGCTATCTCCTTCCCTTTGTCTCTTCAATAGATTGAGCTTTTATTCTCTCTCAATAAGTTATGGTAGTTCAACTACTTTTTCTTTTTTTTAATCTTAATTAGCTTAAATAGGTAGTTGGAACAAATATATATATATATATATATATATATATATATATATATATATATATATACACACATATGCACCCTTGTCCACTCATTTTTCATTTATTTAATAATCATCCAAAACATGAAGTATAATACCTCAAACATTTGATTCAAACACCAAAACCTTTATGGCACTCACATCCTCATATTAATAGTCAATTATTTTAATATAAAAATAAAGAACATGACTATATCCAAAATAGCATTATATCCATGTTGTCCAAAATTATGTCTAAATGTATTTGCTGTCAAAATTATGTCATATCAAAAATAAAAATACTGTCCTCAAAGAAAATAACATTAACAACATTAAAACTGTATTTTTCTATGAGAGTCGGTTTGCCTCTTTTCACTACTACTCTCTGTTGATCTCCCTATTGTTTTACCTTTTGTAGCAGCTTGAGGCTGATTAGAACCTTGAGGATGGTTCTCTTATGACATGGGAGAAATTATCCTAGAGGTGGAGATGGGGAGGACACTAATTCAACATAATTTTTGGAAGAGTTAGGAGAATTGGCCACTTTTTTTCCCTTTATCAATATCTGGTTCAGGCATAGTGGCCTTGAGTCTTTTGTTTGCATGTGAGGACTGGGATGGTGAAGCAATGCAATGAACTTGGGCATTTGGATTAAATGGCAATGGAGGAGGGCACGTGGCAGCATGCCTATTAATGATGGCTCTGAGGGGGGGACATGGATACTAAAGAAATTTTGGTGTGGCTGGAAAGGAGGCCTATTGGGTATAGGTTGCAGAATTCCTTTGCCAAATATATTAAAAAACCCAGCTTGGAAAGTTGATTTAGTTCTTGCAGATCATCTTCAAAATGTAATGGGAGGACACTAATTCAACATAATTTTTGGAAGAGTTAGGAGAATTGGCCACTTTTTTCCCTTTATCAATCTTTGGTTTAGGCATAGTGATTTTAAGACTTTTGCTTGCATGTGAAGACTGGGATGGTGAAGCAATGCAATGAACTTGGGCATTTGGATTAAATGGCAGTGGATGAGGGGGCAATGGCAACGATATTTTAGGTCACCCATTATGATGTGGAGCAGGTTGGTGGACGATCTCTTTCTAGCCATCATTGACAGGTGGTTATGGCTGCATAGAAACATGAGGGGGGACACATATACTAGAGAAATTTTAGTGTGGCTAGAAAGGAGGCCTCTTGGGCCTAGGTTGTAGAATTCCTTGGCCAACTAGATTGAAAAACCCAGCTTGGAAAAGTTGATTTAGTTCTTATGGATCAACATCAAAATGTATTGAGAATCGTGGCCTTCTATGGCCTCTTTGCCAATTGTTTCCTCTACCTCTTTTTACACCTCTGCCATTGTTTCCCCTGTTAAAAAATCTCATCCTGAAGCAATATCTCAATTAGAATATGAAAACTTTTAACAATCCATTCGCTAATATTCTACCTAAATAAAATCAATATGTTGGCTCTATCATTCACAAATGGAAGCATATGCAATCCATCCATTAACACAATTTCACCAAATCCAATTTAATAATTAATTGCAATTGAACAGGGAATGATAGGGTCAATGGGAATATGAGGGCATTTATAATGAACAAAAAATAGTAGCATGGATGGGAATCAACAATGAATATTGTTCAAGCAACGTAGAGTCCTTTTCTTCCAAAAACAATATCTCCATGTCACAATTGCCAACCCAAAATCATAATCCTTTTAAATCCTTTTTCTTTTAAAAATGGTATTCAAGATAACATAACAAGGGATGGATAAATGTTATTGGGAAGGTGGTGGGCGTATAATGAACGAAAAATGAAACAATGAACGGGAAAAAAAATGATTACTATTATGCTACAAGAAATAAAATTTATTAACTTTAAAATCATCTTTACATAAAATCATTTGAATATCCATTGTTTTCTATCCAAAACTTTCACCAAATTTGTTTGTGCGATAGCACTCTTTTAAATTTCACACACAGGATCCAAAACTTGGCAACAGTCCTTTTAAATCGTGCAATATAAAACTCAAGTGAAATTAATATGCTTATATAAAAAGAAATGAATTTCATTTCTCCTTTTAAACTATCATAACTTTCTGTAGGATATATTTTATAAAATGATTTAGCTGTCATAATTATACAGAATATCCCAAACATCGTGAGAGGAAGAGAAACATAGAGCTCATCTTTCTGTTATATCATATTCACATCACAACTTCCAATAACTGTTGCAAACAAACCAGAATTGAAAACCCCTGTGACTCTGGTGGGCATTACTTCCATAGCAATTCTTTTGAACTCAAAAATCGTACAAACCACCTCGTAGATCGATAAAAAACAAGCCATAAATTTGTGGGCGACCTCAATATTTCCAAATGTAGGGTCGAATATTTAGACAAGACTTTGAAGTTGGGTCTATAATATTCATGTGTACACATTTTCGAAGGAGAAAACAAGGTTTGGGACTGAAAAATAGCCACATGCCTCAAGACATGGCTGTAAGAAAATCTGAATATTTAATTCCCAGAGTGACTGTATATGCACATATACGGAATCTGACCACTTCTGTATATGCGCATATACGAAATCCATATTTCATATATGAAGCTGACCACTTATGTATATGTGCATATATGGAAGTAAACCACTTCTGTAAATGAAGATATATGGAAGACACCTTCCATATATGCTCATATATAGAAGTAGTTGGCTTCTATATATATATGAAAGTTCCCGAATTTTGTATATGCACATATACGAAAGCCAACCAAATTTCATATATGTGCATATACGAAAGTCATCCACTTCCATATGTGCAAATACGGAAGCCAGCTACTTTTGTATATGCACATATACGGGAGTGGTCGACTTTTGTATATGCGATTATATAGAAGCCAACCACTTCCATAGATAAACATATATGGAAGTGGTCTTCTTCTATATATGTGCATACAAAAACCGACATAATTTCATTTATGCACATACAAAATTCAATGGACATTCGTATATGCACATATGAAAGTCATCCACTTAAGTATGAGCATATGCGGAAGCCAACCACTTCCATATATGTGCATATACAGAAGTGGTCGGCTTCCACATATGCACATATATGGAAGTGGTCGGCTTCCATATATATGAATATATGGAAGTGTCTGACTTCCTCATATGCACATATGGAAGTGGTTGATATCTGTATATGCGCATATACGAAAGTCGGTCAGATTTTGTATGCACATATATGGAAGCTGACCACCTCCGTATATGCGCATATATGGAAGTCGACCACTTCTGTATATGTGCATATAAAAAAGTTTTCGGCTTCTATATATGTGCATATACCAAAGTCAGACACTTCCCTATATGCACATATATGGAAGTGGATTCATATACGGAAGTGGTCGGCTTCCATATATGCACATATATGGAAGTTGTCATCTTTTGTGTATGGGCATATGCAGAAGGTGGCTTCTGTTATCACCGTAAAAAATATTCATGGAGTCCCAACCCCAGGACTTAGTAGGAGGATAATTCGGTATGGAGGAGCGATAGACTAGCAGACGATGCCATATCTAGCAGATGAGGCTAAATATAGCGGAAAGGAGAATTCGATGAGACCCAATGGGTTGTGGATCATGGGTGATGTCGATTGATGGTTGTAGGACATAGGTGGGCTGATAAGAATACCACGATTTCATTTCAAGGGCACGTGGTTCCACTAGATACATATCAGGGGGAAAATCGAGTAAGCTTGAAACCACCCAAGCCCACCCCGATGTCACGTGTCATAAAATTATTAGATATATATCACATACAAGGATCACATGTGGAAAGGGGAATTTAGTGGCCCATCCAATCACCTCGGGACAATTGTTCGGGTACTTTTTGTTCATGCTACATTGGGCAAGCACCGCCATAAAACTGATTCGAAGGCTCATCATTTGAAGTTGATATCTGAGCATGATAAGTCATTTTCCTTGCTAGTACTTTCACCAGTAACCTATGATTGGAACTCAATGATGACTATCATTCAAAACATAGATGGCATTACTCTGTTTTGCGTGATTAACGGTTCATTCCTGAACGGGGCCATCACAAACTGAATCATCTTTCTAATTCTTGTACAGTTAAGGGAGATAAGATCGTGATTTATGGAAAACTAGAGAGAATGGATAAGACATAGGTTAAAGATGAGGTGGTTGAAAGCGTTGGAGAAAACCAGCCTGCTTGGCTTGACATTTTAAAGGAAGAAATTGATAATCTTAAATAGATTTCAAGATAAATTAAGTATGTTTCAGAGAAATTTTGTAATGATATAGACACGTGGCATTCAAAGAGAAAATCTCAAATATGTCAGTTTTTTATTATAACGTCCCCTAGAAAATAGGAGTACATTTGTTGTATGTTACTCCTTCTTTGTAACTGATGCCTATTTTTGGTATTTTGGGGGGAAGATGATTCGTTTTGAATCCCGGATGTAATTAATCTATATATACTAGTTAAAATATAAATGAAGGTTGGAATTACCGGAGAGGGGTCTGCCCTCGTAGTAGGAGGACTTTGTAACTTTCTAGAGTTGAATTGAATACATATGCAGAAGCTTTGAAGTCTCTATGAAAAGATTCTAATGGTGGTGATATGAGTTTTGTCTCCTTTCATTGTATGTATTTCTTGTGTTCTTTAATTCCATTTTCATTTTCTTCTATTTAAATTGGAGATTTAAAGGCCCAAAATTCATCTTGTGATGCTCTCGGCTTAAGCAATTCAAACTGTGTAATTTTCTTCTTAACTAATTCAGAATTCATTTCAGTAATGATCTGATGCAGTTATTTGTTTTCCCCTTCTTCTTACAATCTGCTTAAATACAATTTAAAACTTAGATTCATTGCCTCATTTAGACTTTATCCTATGGAGAGTTCTACCGTCTAGTCATTTTTTTCATTCACTTTCAGAAATTTGACTCCATGGCCCTAAGTGTCCCTCCCCTTCCTTGCAAGCATCTTTATAAAAAAAACCCAAAAAAAACTAAATCTAGCCACCAATTGCCAAATAAATATCAAGTGACATGAGAGAGCCCTCTCTGAGCTGAGTAGGCTAGTACCTAGCTCTAAAGTTGGTCGAAACAGTTACCTCTATCGTTTGTCTATCAGTCGGACAAAATTTACAAAGTGCTAACATTATGGCGTCGTTGTTGGGGATGAAATCAAAAAAATTTCCCTGGGAAAGAATGACATGGTTGAGTTCTACGATCTGAGGGAAGCAGACACTTAGGCACATATTGGCTGTATTCCTGCTCTGACGACTCCACACATCAAAAAATCAGTTTGAAGGTGATTCCACTGGTAGAAGAATCCATAAATTTGAACTTTTACTGGAAACTCCACTAGAGATGCAGAATCTAGATTCCAAAATATCATTGGCAACTCCAATGCCTGAAGATGAGATCCCTTGACATAGGTATGAAAAAGAATCATGGAAGAAAACAAGTAATTAATAATGGGTTTTTTCCAAGATATTATATTGTTTGTTGTAAATTACCTCTGGTCGTTTCCTGAACATGCTAAACAAATTCTTCTTCACCTACTGCATGAAAATGACGATTATGATAATCCTGAAATTGTATATCCTCCTCTTAAGATTATACAAATATCTCCTCAGTTTATTACTGATTTTGATGAAAATCTTACATTTGAGCCATGTCATAACCATGCCCAAGTTGATAAGCCTCATGAAACCAAGGCTGATATTTTACCTCTTGTAGTTGATCCAACACCCTCAAAGACCCAACACAGATATAGGCCCTTAAAATTACCCCACATCCTTCATGATTTTCCTCCAAAGAACTATGAATACCTACCGGTATTTGATGGATAACTTGGTGCCATCATTGTTGAGAAACACATCCAAGGGTTTGAGCATTTTATAGACTTGTTTGAGATTGATCATGATGATGTTTGTATGAGGGATTTCTCTCAATATTTAGACATTTGAAGCCAAAGACCATTGGCTCATTGGAAGAATTGAAGAGTATTTTTTCGAAGTTCTGGGGTAAGAAGAAATCTCTAGACCTGCAACTTACAGAATTTTATGCTTTGAAAGAGAAAATAAATGAGACTATTTCCACTTCCAGTAGAAGGTTTTCCAGTATTTATTATGATTTACCTAAAGAAATTCAACCCACTGAAGTTGTTTCCATGCTCCAATATGCCACTACTCTTCACCCATATATGGCTTTCCTCCTAATGGAAAGAAGACCTGAGACCTTACAACAAATGTTCAATGATGCTCAGAAGATTCAACACAATATCCTAGCATGTGAACAGATTCAAAGTAAAGAGTTGGGTGTTCCAGGACATGAGAGTGGATATGAACAAAGAACATTTGACTGGAATCTTGGGCATAAAATTAATGATACCATAGGCCCTCATGAAGTTTTGAATGTAAATGATTTTGCAAAGGATTATAGCCCACTTATTGAAAAAGAAGGAACTTATGTAGTTTCTGATCCACCCCATGACAAGCATGGAGCCGATTGTTTCATATATTCATTTGTAGACAGTCAAGAATATGAGTTTACAAATTAGTCTGTTGAAGAGCGGGTTGACGTTCCAATCTTGTTCTTGTTAGATGACATTGCATATGTTGTTGATTCTCCTATATACGATGAATATGATGATGACTATGATAATGATCTCCCAGAACAACCAACTTCATTTGCTCTATTAGAAAATGTTCTTTTTCAATAGTATAATGAGAGCAATCAACTTAAATATCACAGTTACAGAGAAGCGAGTATTGAAACAGTTGAAGGAAATTATTTACCTTTATGATTTCCTTCATTTAAATGTTTGAGAGAAAATTCTAAGATCATCATTGAAGCAAAAGAATGTGTGTTGATGCCAAATCACACTAACTCACTAAGACAATTTGACAAGGAATTGCAGAAATTGGTCGAAGAGGAATCTGAAAAGAAGTGCATTCAACAACCTAGAGAAATGGAAAGATGTGCATATGACAGAGGTAAAGAAAATGAAGAAGATTTTGACTCAGGTGAAAGAACCTT
>SNQJ01S0116202.1:0-27911 GCA_010110895.2 Picea sitchensis | reverse complement strand
ATATCATCAACAAGTCATCACCACAATGAACACAAAGAACACAAGATGTATGTACAATTTTCTTTTTATTACGGACTACAATCCTTGGGTTTTATCAACAACAATTGAATAGAGTACAACTCTACAAGAGCACCAACTCTATAATGCAAGACTCATCTTACACCCTCAACACCAACTGCGATGAGGCAACAATCCTCAACAGATATCAATCTATCAACAGGCACACGACCTGTCAGTAGTGCAGCCCGCGTGTGAACGTGCCCTGGCTCACTACAACCCGTGTGTAAATGCGGCCAATGTATAATGAAACAAGTGTGTGCTCCTAAGAAACTTAGGGTTTTTCTTTTCTTCACATGGTCAGATCCTCTGCAACCTACAATCACTTTCTCCTCTGTCTTCCACTATCCAAATTGACCCACAGCCAGTCACAACACATTCAAGCTCTCCAATAGATTGCTCATGCTCCATAATAAATCAATATGAATGCTATCTCAATCATGTATAAATAACTAGTGTACCATAGCAATCATGTCACTACTGAATCACATGAGTGTTGATCACTCCATCAACCAAATCAACCAAACTGAGCCACATCATAGAAGCCATACCAAGAATGCCCTAAGAATTCACAACATAACAAACAATAGTATCTATCAAGACAATAATGTAACCATACCAGTGTCTCAGTGATAGATCTGAGGCCATAGAGTGCAGATCTGGAACCTGCCTCATCATCCAAGAGCTTGGCACCAGTGCAAACAAAAATCTCCATGATTTTATTCACCCCATGCTCCCTATACACAGTCATCCCGCATGTACACGCATCCTATACACAGACAGCCTATGTGGACATCAGAGAATAGGGTTTTCTATGAATCCGAGACTTTTTCCATCAAGATCTTCGACATGTCTAAACTTTGATACGTCCATGAGATCCTCCTCTCGCTCCCTTCCTCATAATAGATCTTCAATTATGCACAAGAGATCCACATCAATAGGATGCTCTCTCAAGATGCTCTCCATCAATCCTCCACAAGATATTCACAAGAAGCTCTCCATTTGATCCATAAAAGGATTCTCACCAAAATGTTCATATTACAAGAGATCCTAGCTTCTTATTTATACTTTCATCTTCTAGTTCACATAACCCATTTTTAGGTTACTTAACCCATTTCTAGGTCACTTAACCTCTTTTCCTTATTCTAGGGTTAATCACTTTCCATGAATAGAAAGTTCTCCAATACTTTATCATTTAATTATTCCTTTCTTGATTTTGTCACTCATTTAAATAATGATTTCTTATTTTCAAGAACTTTTACTTCTTTGACCTTTTGGGACTTCAAGCCATCATATGGGGGTCCTTCAACTTCATAAGGTCATAACTCTCAAACCGTGAGGAGTTATGTGACAGTCCACATACCACTAGAAATGGCATGACAAGCACTATCCAATTAGGATGGTTTCACCAACAACTTCAATGATCTTCATCTCATTATTCCACATACAAGCATGGGTCCTCCAACCATTCTCCTAGGATAACTCATTCCATAAAGCATCTTCCCGTGAGGGCTTTCACCATAAGGGGACCACTTTGGAGTTCATCCATTTGTGCACCTTATCAACCATGATAAAACAATCAATTCACCACTGCATCATATCAATGATCCATCTTTATCAATTGGTTTCCATTTGGACATATAACATTCTCATCAAGGGCATGATCCATCTTTATGAATTGGTTTCTACTTGGACATATAGCATTCTCATCAAGGGCATGATCCATCAATTACTTGACATCAATCAATGACATCAATCAAACTAAACCATTTACATATGATCCAACAATCTCCCAAATAATCAAACCATTGGTATCAATGACAAACCATTGGCATCAATGACAACATGATCCAACAAATATACAGTTCTATCTGCGCACTCAGTTGCAAATGCTTCTCTCTCTTCGTCTTTATTTCCTATCCCTGGGCACCTAGCTATATGGTCAATCTTCGCACCTAGCTGAAGACCCAAAATATAAGAATAACCTAAAACATAATACTTTTACATCTCAACACCAATATCACCTCTCATGTCAACTCTTCTAGACCTCTATTAATACATTCCATGACTCTTAGAAAACCATGTACCGAAGACTAGGTGCCAAAACCCTAGGTCCACATAGCGCACATTTTAAGGACTTCGCTAACCTATTCTTCCTTCTTCTCTGTGAGGTACTCTAAAGCACCCATTAGTGTCTTCTTTCACTTGTTGACTGGTCCACGATCTATCTTCTTTGCTTCCTTGTCTTCCTTGATCTTCTCTTTGAACAACTTGATTTCCTTTACTTCGTTCCTTCTTTTATGCTTCTTTAACCACTTCGACCCTTCCTTGGTTTGTGTGCCTTCCACACACTTCATACTTTGTCTTTCTTCTTCCTTAATCTTCACTTTCTTCCTTAATACATGACCAAGGGCCAACATGATACATTGGCTATTAGGAGATATCTTATTTCTTCAAAAACTAAAAATACACATCAGTCAAGACAAGAAATTAGAGGAGCAGTTGGTCCCTCTTGGTCTTTCAAAGAAGGTGATGTCCCATGGATTTTGAGGAAAGATGATGTCTCTTTGGAAAAGGAAGTTATATTGGGTGTGAAGGTGTCTTATTTATATGGGTCTTCACTATGATGCTACTTCATTGTGCAAGACCATTTGTCGGGGTTGAAATCACATGACCATTTGAACCTTCTAAGAGTACGAATGTCAAAAACATGATTTTATTATTTGTTTTAATTTTTATGCCATGGGATAAAACAAAATTAATTTCTTATGTGTTTACTTTATAGTGTCATTATCCTATGCTCATTCATAGGTGAGTGAACCATGACTTCCCCCAGGACCTACGACATGCTATATCTAAATTATATACATTTATACATTGGATCACATCAAAGGAGATTCGTATGGCTAGGATTCCATGGTGACGTCAAGATATAGATGATATTGTTTATATGTTTGAGAAGGAACTACCAACGAGTTTCATGGACTTGCAGGTTCATCTTATAATTCACCAAGTATATAAGGTTGAATTATTTAGAGTGGTCTTGTGTCGTTGGATGTTCTTCTTAGAGAGATATATGAAGAAGTTGAAAGGATTTTTTCTACAAAGAACAAAACCCGAGGGATATATGGAAAAGGGGTACATACCATGTGAGTCTTTCTATTATTCTAGTGAGTACATACAATAGACCGATAACACACCAGGTGTGGTGATTTTGGAAGATGAAAGGGATGAAGAAAAATTAGAAGGGGAGCTTCTCCAAATGAATGGAAAAAGGATCTTGATAAAGAGTAGGTGACTTGTCGTTTGTCAAATTTATACAAAGTAACTATTCACACTGAACTTCATAATGTATAATTTGATATCATACATACTATATTTATGTTTGATTTCATGAATATATACATCAAGGAATTCCGAAATTGATGTCATCAATAAATTCATTCTTTACACTTTTCGAGGAAACACAGTCATGGGTTGCATTGTATGAACAAAAGAGGATGAAATGGGACAATGACAAGAAATAATCTAGATGATTGAATGGTATAATCATTCCTTATCCTGATCATTTAAAATAAAATATGCCAATGATATGCCCCAATAGTTGGGTTGCTAACCAAGTCAGAGAGAAATGTGGTGCATCTAGTCGTTACACCTGTGTTGAAGAGGATGCACTAAACATAGGGATTGGGTGCAACAACTCGGTAATAATATCTTTGTGTACATTTTTAAGTTCATAATGCACCTGTGAATTGTAACTTCTATATTTTATATTTTATTGGTCGGGTTATTAGACACATGACACTATGATTTTTTCACTTTTTTATAGGTACATTTGTTCCTATTTATGTGGGCATATGGACATCATTTTCACATAGAGGATGTCGATGATGGACACGTGACACAAGACTGTGGAGTGGAAATCGAGTTCATCCAATCTAGTCATGCTAGCCACCACAATCAAAACCTAATACGAGGTAAGTTAGGTTATGTTGGAAAGATACAAAAGATCATTAAAGTGGCCTTCTCTTGTTTCCAATGTGTTATTTTTTGGTGCAAGTGGTGGGACAACTTTGATTGGAATAATGTAAAGGAAGATCATGATAGTGGGTTGATATGTATAATCTCTATAAATATGTAGGTTGAAGCTAAGGAGCCTTATGTTTTCCCAAAACACTACAACCAAGTGTTTTTTATCCCATATGTGTTGGCTAGGGATTGATGGTTCGTATTAAGACACAACCCTAGATCAAAACATATTTTTGAGAACAAGAGTGTTATCATGCCAAGCGAGGAATATAATCACAGTGATGACAATGGAGAGTGATATGTACATGTTCTATTTCATCATTTATATTGTTGTTGTATCTTTTTGTTATCTTTATTTTTCTAATTATATTGTTTTTTATTCATCTTGTGACAAAGGAAATGGAAAGTTAATTATAACAAATCTTTGAACAATTTTAGTTGGTTAATAGTCAGTTTGATGTGTAATGTATTTATCTTTCAAATTATTTGCGATTTCATGGAACGATTAATTGAAATAGAATTTTATATTGTTATTTGAAGATATTTGTATGTCATTGCATGCTTAATATAGAATTTTAAGAATTATTTTCATGATAAATTTGTAACAACATGTTTTTAGAAAAAAATTGCCAAACATTTTATAGTTGGAATTTTATTTAATTGGTAAGATTCGCAAAGGTTTTTACACTTAAAACTAAGAATTTCAAATTCTAAAATTCTTAAAAATGTCAAAGCCGTTGAATTTTTAATGGGATATGAAATTCTACTTTCTCCATATAAAGTTTTATAATGACAAAAATAACAATAGAAAGATTTGCATGCATACAATTTTAGGGAAAATAGAATGCTTATCATTGGAGATCATAACTTTAACAATTTTTAGTGTAGAAGTGTCTATTAAAAAAGAGTAAACAATACAATGGAAAATAATGTTTATTCATATGCAATTTGTTTTTGAATTTTTTTTTAGTTAGAATGAATATGTATGAACCATCTATGTAATAGAAAAATGTTTATGGTAATTTTACGATCACAGTTTCAACCATATTGAACTTTGTAATTTATAAAAATATCTTTGCATTTTTTTATTTGAATTAATTCTTTATGTTTCATATTTAAAATTTTGATATACGTTCACCAATACATAATCTATAATAAAGATAATTTTATAAGAAAAACAATCGTGATCTTAATCATCTAACAAACATAAACATCATCTAAAATACGCATTTAAATTCACTAACATCATCTAATTATATATACATCTAACACATATAAACATCATTAATTAGCTAGCACACAAATCTAATAATCTAACTATTATAGCAAAAAATGCCACACCTATGCATTTGTGTCATGGCTCAACCCTTTCCCAATGGTTGCTAGACTTTTCTCCAAAAATATCTCTCAAAAACCATAAAAAAACATTCCCTAAGAGCATATCCGTGGGTTTTCCTAGTGCAACACGTGGAAATTTGTGACTTTCCACACTGTAACCCATGAATGCCCTCAAAATTTGTGAAAAATTAAATAATTATGTGTTTTTGGGTCAGTTTTCAGTTTGATCATTTCCCAACAATGCTTGCCCGTACACAACGAAATCCAACTCCCCAAGCCTCTTTCGAAAGATATAAAACAACCATGAAAGGATGAGGAGAGGTCAAGTCCTTTTATGAAAAGTTATGCTACCAACAACTAGCAAGCCTCCCTTCCCTATAATTCTCTGAGCAACATCCCCTTTAGTTTGGAAAATTCTTTTACAAATCTTCTTTCTCATTTTATATGGCTATAGGGTGTCTCCTTATCCCTATCTGATTCATTGAAGGAAGATTATATCGCTTGAGTTGATTCTTAAGGATTCTTGGAGGAACCTAGACAGTTGGCTTCAATATGGTGCCTAAAGGCTAGACAAGGTTGTCACTTACCTTTTCCACTTGTTGATAATAAAAGAGTTTGTTTTCCCTCAAATTTTGTCTTCAATGTATGTTTATCTTTGTGATTAATTTAAAAATGGCATATAATATGCACATGCTTTTGATTGCATAACTACTTTCATTGCATCCCTTGTTTTGTATGTATCTTATAGGTTTGTTTTAGTAGAATATTAGGAGCTCTTCAACAAATTGGAGCGGGGATCAACATCAGATGGGAGAACAAGGTGCACTTTCTTTTCTACTCTCTATCCCTACTTCCTCCTAGTTTAAGTAGTTATTTTATTTAGATTTTGTGTGCTTGTCATTGAGGGGATATTTTTGTCGCTTCCACTTAGTCTTTCTCTACTGTGATTCAGACCCAATATCACAAGGGAAAAATCTCTTAATCATAATTGGTGATTCTGCTAGGGACTCTCCTAGTTGGGTCAGTTTGGTTGAGGTGTCTTGCCTTCTTGCTTTGTCTTTTTCTGTTTTTTTCTGAGTCTTTTAGCCTTGCAGGACATCCTTCTAAGTCCTTAAGCCCTCTATTTCAGAGTGTCCCTTTTTATTTTCTGAGCTTACCTTGCCATCCATGAGTTTCATATATGTAGCCCATGAAATTCACGTGTTGCATCTCTACATCCCATGGATATCCACAAGTTGCATCTCTACATCCCATGGATATCCACAAGTTGCATTGGTAACAGTCGCAGTCCTATGTGAAGTTGACTTTTTTTTTTAATTTCTCTTCCTTTCAGGGTTGAATGCTTGGTTTGATTAGTCACCTGGACTTTCCTGAGTCTCTGTTTTGTTTCTCTCTGTTAAGTTATGAATGTTTGATGAACATAAATTATTAAAATCTTTGATTAAAATGTTTAGTATCAGGTTTTTTAGGTAGGCTGAAATAATAACCTTGTTTGTCTGCATATCCAGATTCATTGTCTTTTCAGTGGTGTCTTGGTTGAATGATTTCTGTCTTTTTTCCTTCTTTATGCCTTGTTTCAAAAAGAAAAAGTTGCATTTCTTTGTTTTGTTTTTCTTTTGTAAAAAAAAAAGACAAAAAATACACCTGTTTGTTTTCTTCTCATTTCTTTCACCCTTGCCTTTTATTTTTTGCTAGAAAAGAGGTAGTTACTTAACATTCATGTATTTGCATCATACTTTGGTAGTAGTAGGTTTGCATTAAAAAAGAAAAGAATATGGTAGTACAAGTTTTGCATTCTTGTGTGCATTTATTTTGAGAAAGAGAATTGTAAAGTGCCTCTCAAGGTGTCTTAAATCTTGCACTCAAATTTTTTGTTTTCATCCGAAAAAGAAAATAATTTGCTTCATAAGCATAGTTGCATCCATTTTCATTTGAAGAAAATGCATTGTGTTCTTATATTTCATTTACTCTTGGAGTCTCTCTGAACATCACCAAAGTTGCATCCACAACCCATTCTGAGTAAAGAACATCCCATTAAAATGAATGCATAACTAAAATTTATTAGAAACTTTCATTTTTCTAGGGTGAATGAACAATTTTAGGCTAGGGCCTTGGTGTAGGTTGGAGAGTAAATTTCTCAAAGGCCACTAAACAAACATAAGTGTCTAATATATGGAGTGTAAAATACAATTGTCCTATAATTTGGTCCAGAATCTCCTCTAACACAAGAGTTAAACATGAGGTCACGTAAGGAATAGTCGAGCAGATGTTGGGTATGTGTTTTATTCTTTGCATGTGTGTGTGTGGGTGCGTCGAATTAGGGTTTTAATAGCCACAAAATACCTAAAATATTGTATATATTATATTGTGAATGGTGAAATTAATATAATGAAGAGTTGAAAGATGCGACACCAAGGAAGGTTGGTTTTCTCACGGTTAAAGGTTTCCAGCATAAATCTTTATGTATCATGTGTATGAGCCATTGATTAATTTTTGGTTTTCTTAAGAATCTGTATGAATTTCTTTAGTTCACATGTTTAAAACTTACATGTGATATTAGATCTCTTTTTTTTCTTCAGGGGGATGCCCTTGTTGCTAAGGGTTTAGCTTGATCTTGATAGATCAAGTTTATCTTGGGTCTGTGATAAACCTTGGTTCAATGGGAGCTTTTGTAGTGGCGATTCGAGTGTATAAAGAGGATTGGTGAGATCTTCTAGAATCGACATAGAGACGTTCAATAGTAAAAACTTTGAGCTATGGAAGCTCAAGATGGAGGACCTTCTTATAGACAAAGAAAAATGGATTGTTGTGGATCCTGGTACACAACCTACTGGTACATAGTCTACTGGAACATAGTCTACTGGTACACAAACTACTAGTACACAACCTACTAGTATATCGAAGGAAGATTGGGAGAAGTTAGATATAAGAGAAAGGAGTACTATTCGACTCTGCTCGACAGATTCAGTGTTGTCAAATGTCTTGGGAGAATATACAACCAAGTAACTATGGGATAATTTAGGGAATTTGTATCAATCAAAGTCCCTGGTAAATAATTTGCTTCTTCAAAATAAGTTGTATCATCTTAGGATGGAAGATGGAGATTCTGTGACAAAACAACTATATTTCTTTAATACTCTGTTAAGTCAACTTGTCTCTATTAATATTACGATTGTAGAAGAAGATAAGTGTATTACTTTGTTATGTTATTTTCCAGACTCTTGGGATAATCTAGTTGTAGAAATTGGTAGTACCACTCAATCTACATTGAAGTATGAGGATGTAGCTGCATCCTTGTTATCTGAAGAGATGAGGAGAAAAAGCATTGATGGTCAGAGCACATATGATTTACTTGTAAGAAGTCATACCCAAGACAGGAATCCTAATAAGTATTAGGGGGGGGAATCTAAATCTACAGGTAGATCTAAGTCTCCAAGAAAATCTTTGAGGAAATGTTGCAAGTGTGTTAAAACATGGAATTATAAGAAAGACTGCAAGTCGAAGAAGGTTGATAAACCAAAGGGATATGATAACACATGTTCCATAGAGGAGAAAAACTCCATTGAAGAAGGAGGTGATGTTTACATGGAATATGTAGGTACACATGCATACCTTGGTGTATGGTTGATCGACTTAGGTGCGTCATATCATATGAATCCTCATAGGGAGTGGTTCTATGAATATGAAAAAGACGATGGTGGTGATGTATTCCTAGGAGATGACTCGACAACCAAAATCATGGGATGTGGAAGGGTTAAGTTGTTGCTAAAATATGGAAGGATTAGAACTCTCCATGGGGTTATGCACATTAAAAAACTAGCCAGGAGCCTAATATCTATAAGAAATTTGGATGATGAAGGTGTGGATACTGTATTGGGAAGGGGCACCTGCAAGATGGTATGAGGAGAAATGGTGTTGATGGCCGGATTTTGGTGTGGAACTCCGTACAAGTTGTTGGGAAACACTTATACTAATGGGTGTAACAGTTATATTGTCCCTGAGTAGAGAAATAAATAAGACAAGACCAATACTTTCCTTGGAAATAAGACCATGTTGTGGCATCAAAGACTGGGGCATATTGGAGAAAAGGGCCTTCAAACACTACATGGTAGAGGTATGGTTGAAGGTATGTCTAATTGCACTCTAGATTTTTGTTTCTATCAACATTGCATATATGGTAAATATAATTGATTAAGATTCCCATCTGGTGCTACAAGAGAAAAGGGGATCTTAGAGTTGATACACAGTGATGTGTTTGGACCTGTGTGTGTTCCTTCACTAGGTAAATATGTGTATTATGTTTCATTCATAGATGATTTCTCGAGGTACACATGAATTTATTTTATTAGAAATAAATCTGAGGTATTTAATAAATTTAAAGAGTTTAAGGCTCTGGTAGAAAATCAGATAAAGAAGAAAATAAAGGTATTGAGTATAGATAAGGGTGGAGAATTCTGCAGAAATGAATTCAAAGAATTTTGTGAGAAGTGTGGTATATCAAGGCAGAAGAATACTCCATACACACCTCGACAAAATGGAGTTGCAGAAAGGATGAATAGGACACTGATGGAAAATCAAGGAGCATGCTTAGTGGTACCGAGTTAGGACAACAATTATAGGCAGAGGTAGTGGGTACAACATGTTACCTGGTCAATTGATCACCCTCATTAGCATTGGATGATAAAAATCCACACGAGGTATGGACTGGTAAGAAACCATCTCTTGAACATCTCATAGTGTTTGTTTGTGATGCTTATGTACATGTTCCAAAGGAAAATAGGAGTAAGCTAGATAATAAAGGTGAAAAGTGTATCTTTATGGGTTATAAATATTGTGTGAAAGGTTATAAGCTTTGGAACCTAGAAACTAAGAATACTATTTACAGTTGGGATTTTGTTTTTAGAGAGGTGAAATATGTTCCCAAACAAGAATTCCTACCAAGCCAAGAAGAACCTGGGAAAACATAATTTGAGTTGGATGATGCAAAATCTGAATCAACTGAAGAAGATGAAACAGAAGAAGAAGAACCCCATACCCTAGTATTCAAGAGATTAGTGAGGGAAAGAAGGAAACTATAAAGGTATATTCCACATGTTTTTTGTTCTAATTCTTTATATATTACTGATGATGATCCCATAACTGTCAGGGAAGAAATGAATTCATATGATAGTAAAATCTAGAAGAATGCCATGGTTGAAGAAATGGATGCCTTGGATAAGAATGAGGGATGGGATCTAGTTGAGTTGCCAGCTGGAAGAAAATATGTTGGTAGAAAATGTCTGTTTAAGAAGAAGTTTAATGAAGAAGGAAAAGTGGAGAAATACAAAGCTCGATTAGTAGAAAAATGTTATTCCCGGGTAGAGGGAATTGACTTTGTTGATATTTTTTCTTCCGTTTCCAAGTTAACCTCTATTAGATTTTTTTTATCTATTGTTGCTGCTTTTGATCTTGAAGTGGAACAGATCGATGTGAAGACAACATTCCTACATGCGGATCTCGAATAAGAAATTTACTTGAAGTAGCCATAAGGATTTGTAGTGAAGGGAAATAAAGAGTTGGTTTCTAAGCTAAAGAAGTCACTATATGGTCTGAAGCAATCACCTAGGATGTGGTACCAAAATTTTGACACATACATCCTTGGATTGGGATTTGTGAGAAGAAGGGATGATCACTGTGTATATTCCAAGAAGGTTGGTAATCACTTCATTGATGTACTGTTGTATGTTGATGACATGTTGCTGGTAGGAAATAACATGAATGTTATCAAGGAGTTGAAATTGCAACTATCCTCCAAATTTGACATGAAGGATCTCGGTGTTTCTAACTTCATTCTAGGAATGGAGATTAAAAGAGATCATGCAAATAGGAAACTTTGTTTGAATAAGAGAAAATATGTTGAGATGATATTGCAAAGGTTTAATATGCATGGAAGTAAACTGATCAAGGTTCCTATTTCTATAGGTATAAATTTATCTGCAGATCAGTGTCCCAAGACATAGGAAGAAGAAGAGGACATGTCCCATGTTCCATACGCTAGTGTAGTTGGTTGTTTGATGTATGCAATGGTCTATACTAGACTGGACATTGCATGTGCAATGGGAGTTTTGAGTAGGTATATGTCAAAACCAGGGAAGGAGCATTGGACAATAGTAAAGAGGGTCTTTAGGTATTTGTGTGGCACTACCAGTTATGGATTGTGCTATCAAGTAAGACCAGGATTGAACAGAGTGTTGGAAATACATGGGTTTTCTGATGCAAACTGTGCTAGATATTTGGATCACAGAATATTTACAGGTGGGTATGTGTTTAAACTATTTTTAGAAGCAATCAGTTGGATGAGAAAAAGACAAGAAGTAGTGTCACTCTCAACTACAAAAGAAAAATACATGGCAACCACTCATCCAAGCAAGGAAGCAGTATGGTTACAGAGATTGTGTTCAGGTATTGGGTTGGTAAAACAAGCAGTGAGATTAGATTGTGATAGTCAGAGTGAAATATTCCTGGCAAAGAACCCTTCTTATCATTCAAACACAAAGCATGTTGATGTTCAGTATCACTTTGTGAGAGACATTTTTGAAGAAAAGAAGGTGTTGCTAGAAAAGGTGGACACTTTGAATAATGTTGCAAATTCATTGACAAAGTCTGTGAGTACAAATAATTTCTCCTGGTGTAGAGTAACAATGGGCATTGCTACCTTGGATTTTTGACTATCTGATCTTGTGAATCCCTGTATGTAAAGAAAACAACAAGTGGGATAATGTTGGGTGTGTGTTATATTCTTTGCATGTGTGTGTAGGGGCATAAGATTAGGGTTTTGGTAGATACTAAATACCTAAAATATTGTATATATTGTATTGTGAATGGTGAAATTAATACAATGAAGAGTTGAAAGGTGTGACACCAAAGAATGTTGGTTTTCTCCAGGTTAAGGGTTTCCAGTGCAAATATTTGTGTACTATGTGTATGAGCGATTTATTAATTTTTGTTTTTATTAATAATCTATATGCATTGATTTACTTCACATGTTTAAAACTTACAGGAGATTCCCTTCCAAATATGAATCAAACATAGCAGATAGATCGTATATTGAGGTTTTTTCCTGAAGTGGCACTGAATCATTTGGTGTTAGTCCTCTACAAATTTTGAACCTGGTTGAATTCTTCCTGAAGTGATACTAACCCTCTTGGAATTAGTCCCATGGAACTTCAAACCTAGTTTGATAGTTTTTTGAAGTGACACTGGCCCTTTGTAGACAGTCGTCTAGAAGAGCTTTAGGTTTATTTACCCTACCCATACATTCGATCCCTATTGTCGAATGTACCCACCGGGAACTAACTGCAAGCTGGTAACCTTAGTTTCTTCTCCTAGGTATATCATAAGGTGACTACGGTGGTTTGTCATAGTACCTGGGGAAGATTTTGTATCACACACTTCAGTACTGTTGGAGGGTTCCCTGCGAAGCGTGGGTACTTGCCCTATATAAGGATGATCTATGGAGGTCAATATAAATGCTTCTCATACCATCACATGTTGTTCCATGGGATTCAATCAACCTATTACTTCATCTGGAAGGGATCGAACACACTTTTTTGTTATCTTGATCCCAAGACCTAATCCACTTGAATAAGAATCTTTACAAAGTTGTTTGTGTTTTTCTTGTATTTTAGGGATTTGTATCAGTGTGTTTAGTGAAGGTAGTTAAACCTTAGGAATGTCAGTCAATTGTCACCAAGGGATAATCACTCAAAGTGGCCAACCTACCACCTCGAAGATAGAGGATAATTCAATGCCTTCATCCCGAGGAAGAGGTTAGGAATAATTCTCTACCTCCCCCTCAAAGGAATTGGCTTGATCAGTTTGACACTTTCATACTGACTAGTCAGACCGAGATTGTAAAAATTGATCCTCCGGAAGTAAATTCTTCAGAAATAGAGGAGGTAACCATTGAGGACCTTGGAAGTGAGTATCTCGCTCCACACTTTAATCCTTCGTTACCTGCAACTTTTCCATTTTGATTCGTAGGACTCCCACCTCCCAGATTGAAATTCACTAATAGTATCCCTCTCCACTGGGCCATTATGGATGACACTTCACCAGTGTCAGGGTTGGGAGCCCTTACAACTCAAACCTTGGTTATATTTACCGATGGGATATTTCCCCCTAATATGTCAGCTCAAACGAAAAATGTGGTTCAATCCACCATCGTCTCAATGAATAGTAGCATTGTCGCATCGATTGTCGATCCCACTCAAGTCTCAAGTGCAATTACACCATTTTCATTCACAACAAATGCTCTCTCTTAGGGAATGTCATCAATGGATGTGCTTAATGCATTGGTTAGTTCTCAACCAACATCGTAAATTTCAAATGTTGGTATGGGTAACACTCCAGCTCCTTACCAAGCCATATCTTGGTAAAGATGAAACATTCCTCCATCAGCCCCGTTTATCGGAAGAGGACCTGTCCAATATTCTAGACCTAACCCCACATGGAGGTGGGGAACCTATATGGGCAGTAAACCTATATCTTCTAGCATTCCATGTAAATTAACCCCATTCACACTTTATGGTGGGTTCAGGAACAACCCCTTCACTTCATCCACAATGTCGGTAGGGGGAAACCCCTTCCCAAGTCAGTCTGCCCCCCTGGAAATTACCTTTGTCTTCACTAGGGGCATTATTGGGGAGTACCCCTCTCCAAGGCTAGTGGAATCCCTCTCAAGGGATGTTGCAAGGGGGAAACCCCTTTCCTGGTTAGTTTACTCCCATGCCAGGATTTGTTCCTCTTCATAAGGGGTCCTCTATGGGAAACCAAGGTTTTTATTTTGGGAATAAGATTGGTGGAGATTTTTCTCCAGTTAACCAAGTCCAAACAGGATTTATCCCAAGATCTAGTTTGATAGAAAAATACTTTTAGCATCCTGGTACCAGTTACAATCCAGGACCTTCTTTTCAAGTCGCTCATCAGTCAATGACGCAACCTAGGTTACCATGTTTGGAAACTTTGCATTTTCCAGACTTATACAAGTTGATGAATGGTCCAATTTGTCACGAATTGAGTTGGTATATGGTCCCAACTAAACTAGCTTCGGACATTCCAAAATTTGAAGGGAAAAGTGGAGAATATCCACAGGACTACATTACGACTTTCCACTTGTGTTGTTTGTCCAACTTGCTCAATGATGATTAGATCAAATTATGTTTTTTCCAACGTAATCTTATTGAAGGAGTTGACAAATGGTATATGGAACTCGAGAGGGTAAAGTACTCTACTTTCGGGGACTTATTCATGCTTTTCTTAAACTATTTCCAACTCCCTGTCCGATATGATGCTGAGACATAATTGTTGGCTAATTTTGAGCAAGATAACACCACACACATTTCCGATCATATTGAGGAATGGAGGGGAAGGAATAGCTTGATTAAGGCTATGGTTCCACCTGAGTTCCTCCTTTAATGGTTCTTGAAATCTCTACTCCCTTATATTTCGAAGGACATTGCAACTTCAGAAGTGTTTTCATAGGAACAAGTAATATTTTGGGCACAACAATTTGAGATCATATACTCTTAGTTAGGCATGCTCTATGATATTATTCTGAACACATTGTGATATACTCTCAACTTGGAAAAGCCAAAGCCTAACCCACATGCCTTATTTATATGGGTCTTCACTACTAAGAAACTTCAATATGCAAGGCCATTTGTCGGGGTTGAAATCTTTGACCATTTGAACCTTCTAAGAGTACAAATGTCAAAAACATGATTTAATTATTTGTTTTAATTTTTATGCCATGGGATAAACCATAATTAATTTTTTATGTTTTTACTTTGTAGTGTCATTATCCTCTTATCATGCATGGGTGTATGAACCATGACTTCCCTTAGGACCTATGATGTGCCATATCTAAATTATGTGGATTTTGCTGAGAGGTCCTAAATAACTTTACCACAACAGTAGGAACCAAACCCACCACCAAGGCCCAATTAGACTCTGCAACATTTGATAGTGGAATGGTTCTCTAGATCTTGCAACCCAGCCAATTAATCGATGGGATTTACATAGTGATTTACAAGATATCTTCTCTTGAAAACTCCTCCTTCAGTTTGAACCTTCTCTTTTTTGTATTTTATCTTATAGGTGGGTCTGATAAAATATAGGTGTTGGTATAAACCAGTTGGGTAAAATAAAAGGGGGAAAACTTAAATGCTCAAGAAGGATGAGCTCGAGATAACCCTCGTGCTCAAACATGTAGAAAAATGTTTTCACACCTACGACAAGCCTAGTACTAATACAACAACTTGATTTTATTTCAATTATTGATAGAGATACAATTATCGAAAGAAAACATACATGCAACAAAATGACGGCAAGAAAATTAGTTTCCTTAGCTCTAATCATTAATCACACATTAACATAACCGTTTTATTTCCATCATTAGAGATAAGAACTATAAAAATATTGAATCAGATAACTTATCAATAGATTCATAAACTCTTACTCATTACAACATCCATTCATGAGATAAAGTTAGAAGTAATTCTTCTTTATGATCCAATCACACATTCCTTTGACATAAAACAAAAATTTGTCTCTGATCCTAAACAAGACTTCTCAATTAAGGTATTTCTAAAATGGTTCTTTACAATTCCAAAAATGAGGGTCTTTGCAAAAACCATCCACCCTTTCTAAAAGTTCGATCCTCTTATTTATAACAACTTATTAACTAAAAATAACTATCAAAGTGTAAGCTAAGTAAAACAAAAAACCGCTACATGGCGCTTCCATATCTCTGTCTTTTAAGAGTCATCAAATGGTTTCACTTAAGTGGATAACTCTTCTCATAATTTGACCTTTTGACAAAGAGTTCCTCGCATGTGTTGGCATACTTGAATCTGTGTTGGTCCATTGGGGCCAAAAGTATCTTTTTTATCTCCACTACCTGTACCCGATACTCGACTACTTTAACACTTAACTGTTGTAATATTGTTTGAGCCTTGATCTGGTGCTCCAGGAACTATTGTAAATGACCTAGTGCCATTTTTTCCACCTTTTCTATCTCTGTAGTCCATGTTGAGTGTTGCTCTACATGTTGTTTGAATATGTCATGCAATTCGACAAAGTCATCGGGTGAGTCGAATTCTAGGAGATCGATGTCTCTCATCGAACGATTGATCTTGGTCCAACTTATTTTTCAATCGACCCATTTCTCTTGAATATCTCGCTGAGGTTCTTGGGCCATATTTACCCAGTATTCAACCGAATTCCTTATACGATGGATGTTGCTATCTCTTAGTACCCAAATGTCATGTTCTCTGGTGTCTCGGCCCTTTTGAACCACGCTGATGTAATCAATTCTTTCCACCACTTAGTTGGCCTTCTCATACCATATTTTTGTGTCTTTTCACATCACTAGTGCCATAAGGGTGTATTCCTGGAATTCGGCTATCCCTGCAGTGAAAAGGTGTCTCTCACTCATAAATTTTCTGTAGGCATCTTGGAATTTTCTTCTCAAAAATACCGTGGCCTGTGTGGAGTCCTTATAGTATTTCCGAAAATGACGCAGATGCTCCAACTCCCTTATCACAATAGCCAAATCCTCTTCATATTTTCTTTCTCTATCCATGGTGGCATCTGTGATCACCATCCCTACATCGATAAGCTTATATGTCTTGGCATGCTCCGTGCTGATCAATTTCTACTCTGTGGTGATGCGGATCAAAATTTCCAAAGTAAGCCTCATTTTCTTGGTGGTTCTATTCACAATGGCTTTCCTCTTTTAGTCATAAGTGATTTCTTGTATATCAGAAACCTCATCAATTGATTCGAGGATTTGTTTCTCTCCCCAAATAAGAGTGTTTCCTAGGCTCCCGACGATGTATATCTGTTCAAAACTGGGTTCTTGAACCTCTTCTATATTTCTCGATGGCTTGGCCTCTGGTTGTTGCTCATTGGGTGGTAAAATGCTAGCCAAAATTGAGGAATTAGGGGTAGGTTTGGTACTTACCTGGTAATCGGCTATTGAGATGCCAATTTCCTATTATGGAATTTATTATCCTTGTTAGCTCAATCCTAGCTCATCCCTCGAGCTGTCTATTGGTGTCAGAAGTCACTCCTGGATTGCAGTAGGATTAAGTCGGATGCCCATCAGTTTATGTCACTATTTGTTGATAAAGGGTGATGAATGGAAGTAAACTTAGAACAATATCATTCTAACTCAAAAACTAGGCCAGGCATGCACATGCAGATGAGGTATTGGCTTAACTTTAGATAGTAAGTTGTAATAAGGGTGAGTAGGAGGAAGACTTCTGTGAGGAAATACGAAGGCCTGTTGTAGGCATCTAGCTTCTAACAACATGTAGAAGAAAACTTGAACACAAGAACCTCTTATATTCAAAAGTAGAAACACTAAAAGAACATAACAATGTTATAATAAATCCTTTATCATAACACAGTCACGACGATTCATGTGAATCGATCAATCATGAACCCTTTTAGTATGAGATCGAAACCAGATGAAAAAGAGAGTTTCCTTACATTGAACAAGAAAATTTCATATGCATATACATAGCCAGGAAAACCAGTGCTTCATTAAAACAATATAGTCAAGAGCTCTGCTCTACCATCTATGCCTACAAAAATACAAAAAATGAGTATATATACTCAGATAAATTCTCCACCTTGGCAGCAGGAGGGTAGCTGAGACATTAAAATCCAACTTAGCAGGCTCCTCTGGTCAGACGAGGACATCAGATCAGCATGGCTTCTTTAGGAAAACCTGCACATAGGACGATCTTGGGCAGACTTCCTACCGGAACCTCCATGCCTTACATTCATGGCTTGAGCTGAGGTTTCAGCTACCTACTCAATTTTCATTAATTGCCTTCCTCCATGGTGGGTGGCCGAGACTTTGAGCACAAGGGACGACTATGCGCTTGCTTCCCAAGGCTCGGAGGCTAGCCTCCTTTTTATTTTGGCTCCACCCACAATGTAACCCATGGCCATGACCTGGTGTGTCACTCCAGAGGCACTTCGACACTTCTCCTTTCGGGAGATTCCGCCATTCTAGTGTCCAGGATCCTTGGTGACTAAAACTGAGAAACGACCTTCCATATTAGCGGTTGGATCTGGCCTCAAAATCAACGGACACGATCCATTTTCCATTGAACACATTGGCTTCACACCCCTCATCTGCTTTTTCCCCACTCCATACAATCTTGGGGTTGCAACCATGTGCCTCTGCATGGAAAACTCATATCGATCCTTGATCAACGATCCATATTGTATTTCTGGGATTCTCCCACCAGGAGTTCTCGCTCCTTTTCTTTCAAACTCCCCGACACCGAATCTATGAAAGGATTAATAGATGCCAACTATCCCTAGTGATCGACGGCCCCAATATTCTTTCACCAAACGACCACTATTACTCATCGCTCAATGAGCATTTAAACTCAACTGACCCCCACTTTTAGCCTTACTACCTCGTGACCGGGCGCCAGGACAGTAGACCCACACCCAAAGGTGCTTTCACATTTCACGTATCGTGGATGGAAGGGAGTCAACCCTTGTATTTCAAAGTCCCAATAGATGAAATGGTGACCGGACTTAATCACATGCCACGTATCCTTCAAGAGTAACTATCCCGATTCTTTCGGGGATTCTACCACCAGGAGCTCCAAAATCCCTGAAATGTCAACTAGCTACCACCTATCCCCCTTCTTTAGGACCCTCCTTCCCATACGACCCTGTGCTATGACCGTAGGCCTGTTCCCAAAGGAACCTTCACATTTCACATATCATGGGTGGAAGGGAGTCGACCCTTGTATTTCAAAGTCCCAGTAGCTGAAATGGAGACCGAACTTAAACAGGCGCCATGTGTCCCAACTAGATCGGATGACCACGATCATTTCATGACTTTGGCCCTAAGGGATGATCCCATATGCTAAACCTCATGCAACTCCGTGGCTCCGGCTTACCCGATGACCGTTGATCTGCTCCATCGATGGATCTTGGCCGCTAAAAAGCAAAAATGCCCACCTGCTTGATTTTTAACCTAGAAATAGAGATTTTATGCATACTGTGCTTGGGCACTCATGGCTGCAACCTTGGATAAATTCATTTGATGGGTCTTAAGCCCCATTTCATTTATTTTTCACCAAGGACCCAAATCCAGAGAGAAGCTTCCCCCTTACAAGAATATGTGCTAACATTAGGCTCCATGGGGGATAGAGTCCTCCCTGTGAGGCTCTAAGAACTCTTTGCAGTTTTAGTGCCTTGCTATTGGGCTATGGAGTCATTTATTAAGCCAAAAATAAAAAGAAAAACAATATTTACAAAAACAGAGGAGTTGTCTAATTCTCAAACAAACCATTTCTTCAAGAAATGCCCATTTACTGGGCCGCTAAAAATTTATTCACCCTCCAAATCCTACAACCTGTACATGTTATTTAAGAATACTTCATAGATTTTGAAGGGCCCGATCCAGAGGGCATAAAACTTGCTTCATTTTCCCCTATCCTGCCTGGGTGAATCCCACTTAAGCATCAAATCTCCCATCTCGAATTCCTCCTTCCTGACCTTCCTGTCAAAGGCCTTCTTGATCTTCTGTGGAAGACTATGAGCTATGTCCATTACCTACTCCCTGATCTGTTGCACTTCCACCACTTGATGAATTCTTCTTACCATATGGTCTGGCTCTCCTTCATGATCTTGAAAGAATTTCTCTACAGGTAAAGCGAGCTGAGTGGTAAACACAACCTCTGTCCCATAAACAAGTTGAAAAGGTGAGGTGCTCAGGGAATTCTTTGTTGTCACTCGATTGGCCCATAGAGTGAATTTGAGCTTTGAATCCTAGGCCCTCTTATTGTCTTCCAATAATCTTTTAATGAGTTTGATTAGACTTTTATTGGAAGATTCTGCCAATCCATTTCCTTGAGGATAATAGGGAGTGGAGTGAATTAGTGAAATCTCGAACTGCTCACAGAACTTAACTAGAGGCTCAGACTTGAAAGAAGCAGCATTATCAGTGACAATTTTGCTAGGACAGCCAAATCTAGCTATGATATCCTCCAGGAAGCTGATAATTACCTTGTGTGAAGCACTCCTGGTGGGGGAAGCTTCTATCCACTTGGTGAAATAGTCTGTTGCAGTCATGATCCATCTATGTTGGCCACTTGAAGGAGGATGAATTTATCCAATGAATTCCAACCCCCACTATTGAAAGGGTGCTGAAGCTACTACAGGCTTTAGTGGCAGAGATTTGAGTTGCTTCTTACATGAGAACCTTTGGAATTTGATGCAAGCTCTAACTTCTCTGAAGACATCATTGAATAAGATGGGCCAGTATTACCTAGCCCTGAGAATTTTGTGAGTTGTGGTCTTCCAGAAATGATGCCCTCCACAAAGGTTGCTATGGAAATCAAACATAACTTTCCAAGCTTCCTACAGGTTTAGACACCTTAGAAACACCCCTAGAGGGTCTCTCCAGTACAATACTTGGTCAATAAGGAAATATCTGATCGCCTTGAGCTTTAAATATCTTGCCTTTCTTTTTCCTATTCCATCAGGAGGCTTCAACTCTTGCAGAAAGTACAAAATGTCTTTGTACCAGGTGCATTCTGCTAGTGATAAGCCACCCTGAGAGCTTTTGTTGGACGACTCAACTTGCTGATTTTCTGAGCAAGTATTGATGAAGCTAACCCCCAAGGCCTTGCAATTAGATTCAACCAACATCTTGGCTAAGCCCTACCCTTTAACCAACTTGGTGGGCTTTATCTCCAGGTCAAACTCAAGGATCTTGGCAATCCATTTACCTCTTCTCCCATCTATGTCAGGCTGTATAAGAATGTCTTTCACAAAGGTTGAAGGAATGTGTGCAGTCAGTCTTGAGTGCAAGACATAGACTTTGAAATCTTTGAGAGATTTCACCAAAGCATAGGCTTGTTTCTCCAAGATCCCATACCTGATTTTTGTATCTCTTAATGCCTTACTGAAGAAGGAAATGGGTTGCTCTCACCCTTCCTTGTTTTTCTGCAATAAGACTGCTACTACTAAATCAAAAGAAGAAAAAGAAAAAACTAGGAAATCCTTGGAATAATCAGGACTGATCAACACAGGTTCCTTAGTCAATGACTTTTTTATTTGGACAAAATATTCCCTGGGTTCAATAGTCCATTTTACTTCATTTCCCTTTCTGAGCATGGCTATGATGTGTTTCACCAACTCAACAAAATTTGAGACGAACCTCCTCAGAAAGTTAATCTTCCCTAAAAAATCCTGGACTTCCTTTCTAGACCTGGGAAGTGATAGGGTTTAAATTGCCTCTACCCTACTGGGATCAATTCTCACTCCCTCTGCTGATACTATATGGCCTAATAGGTTCCTCTCCTTCATAGAAAACAAATATTTATTGGTATTTAAAGAAAGGCCAAACCTCTGGCATTTCAAGAAAGCGTTCCTCAAGTGACAACAGTGCTCTTTATTAGACCTGGAGAAGACTGTGATGTCATCTAGATAGATCACCACAAACTGATCTTTCTCCCCGATGAAGGCTATGTCCATGGATCACTAAAATGTTGCTCCTGCATTCATTAATCCAAAAGGCATTTTGGCATACATGAATGTGCCCCAAGGAGTGGTGAAGGCTATTTTTTCTCTGTCCTCAAGCATGACTGATATCTGATTATAGCCAGAAAAACCATCAATCATGGATATCCTAGATGCACCAGTTACCCTCTGCAATATGTTTTCCATGTTGGGCAAGGGATAGTTGTCTTTCTTTGAGCTCCTGTTCAGGTTCCTGAAATCAACACAGAGCCTCATTTCTTCACTTTTCTTCCTCACCGAGACCAAATTGGCCACCCACTCAGAATATCTCAAGGGGACAATGATTTGGGTATCTAACAACTTCTTCACTTCTCTCTCCATGACAAGCAACAACATGGGATTTATCTGTCTTAGCTTCTGCCTAAATGGCTCAACCTCTTCCTTCAGTGGGATCTTGTGTTCAATGACAAATGTGTCATATGTATTGAGGTCTTCATAGGTCCATGAAAACACATTAGCAAATTCTCTTAATAACTCGGTATATTTGACCCTCTACTCTTTGGTCAAACTACTTGACAACTTGACAAACTTAGGCTCCTCCCATGTGCCGATGTTGCACTCCACTGTATCAACATATCCATTTGAAAACCTACCCTTTACTACCACACCATTCCCATCGAACAGTCTTTCTAAAGGGACTAGTCCCTTCAGAATGTGATTGCTAGGCAGATGAATAATATGGTGATTAGAAATTTTATTTAAAAATACCTCAAGGTGAGGGTGACTTTTGAGATCAGGATCCTGATCAATGTGCAATGACGAAAATTCATTGACAGATTGAAGAAATTTTTTGATTTTAAGATCATCTTCGAATACCTTCGAATGCTTGATATTGTCTGGTATAGATGGCCTATATCTTATCTCAACATCATATTTGATCTTAGGCGGTAGAGGGATCCTGAACAGACTAGTTGAGACAGCTAAGGAATCAGCCAAAGTATTTTCCTCTCTTGGAATAAAAGAAATGTTGAAAGCTGAGAAGAAATTATCAATCAGGTCCCACACCTCATTTTTGTAACTCTTGAGCCGAGGATGCTTAGCCTAATAAGCATTTCTGACTTGCTGGATTATCAACTTAGCATATCTGAACACTGCTACCCCATTAATTCCCATTTCTTTTGCAGCCCTTAAACCCAGAACAAGAGCTTCATATTCTGCCACATTATTGGTAGCTTCAAATTCTAGCTTGTATGACAAGGATATGGTTTCCTGACAAGGCGACACAAAAACCACTCCAGCGCCAACGCCTTCGCTAGAAGAAGCTCCGTCGAAGAACATATTCCAAACAGAGGTGGTTGGATGAGGTATCTCGTGATTAAATATGGGTTACTTTCTGATTTCAAAAGGGGCTTCAGTAGTATCAATGAGTTGCAATAAACTAGACCCCAAATCAGTGTCAAGTACAAAGATAGGATGATTGGTAGGGTCTTCTTCATCACTAACAATGTAGGCCATCTGAGCTTCTCTGTACAACCTCCTGTGTTCCCCTCCAAATACTGTAATGGTGGCACATGTGAGATCCATCTGTAATGTTCCTCCAAGTTTTTTAATATCCAATATCTTGACAACATCATGCCGAACTTGGGGGGAACATCAGCAACTACAATGTCCATGACCACAGTCTTCATTGGTAGCTGAAATAAAGAGACCACCAAGTCTTNTGGTCTCTTTATTTCAGCTACCAATGAAGACTGTGGTCATGGACATTGTAGTTGCTGAAATAAAGAGACCACCAAGTCTTTGATGACTCCAAGGCATTGCACCCTCCTTGAATCAAAAGAGTACAAATTGTAATAATCCTTTGTCACTTCCAGTCCCAATTCTTCCATGACTATTTTGAGAATAAGGTTGTGGGAAGCTCCTGAATCCATGAGGCAATTATGCATCACCTTATCATGTATGTTCAGGGATCTGTAGAAGGGATGGGATGAATCATCTTTGTCTTCTACCATGGGACTTAGGATGACTGCTAGATTTTCATCTTGAATATTTACTGAGTCTGTGGAAGGTTGGGGGGGGACTCAGATTGTAGCCGTTTGGAGAGGGACCTTTTGAAATCTTCATTTTTAACTAGTTTTGAGAGGGGTAAGAGAATTCTAATATTTTGAATTTCGTGCTCAAAACTAAAGGAGGAAAGAGTCTTAGGAGCTTCCCTTACCTCAGAGACAGGTTCTTTGGTTGTTGGCGAAGTATTCTGAGTTTTATTTTCTTTAGTAGTGATTGTTGCAGGTTTGGCAGGCCCTTCCACTATGAGGGGTTGATCATGGCTATCAAAATTCCCTTCTTTATTCTTTGACCTGAGATGGTATTTGTTAGGAGTGTTGTTGGCCTTTTCCCCTTTACTCAACTCATTGATTTGGATGTTCATAAGGGATTCTTCATATGTAGATTGAGTCAAATGGGGAAAAGGGGAAGTGTCTTCAATACAGTGAATTTCAGGGTCGAGCTCATCTATCTCCTCTCCTTCCTCATGAGCAACTAGGTTATTTTGGAGAGGGGCTTGAATCCTCTGATCATCTCTGTCTTTGCTCCTTTTTTCCCTCGGCAAATCCCGTGACACATTTTTACTAGGCCTCCTGAAGCCTCTGTTATCAGTATTTTGGGGATTTTTGTACATGGGCTTACCTTCTAACTCCCACCTTTTCATTCTAGATGAAAGTGATTTTAGCACTTTAGTTACCTCATCCATATGAAGGGGAAGGGGAGAGGAATTGAATGGGGAGGCTTCAGGTCTCTTCCTGGATATGTCTCTATCATCCTTATTCCTGAGTCGGTCAACAACCAATATGTTATATTCTACTTCCACGGTTGCATCCTGCATGTGAGCCAGAGCAGTTGCTCTCCTTTCCCTCAACAGGAGGCAGAAATCAGGATCAAAAGTGATAGCATATGTAATTTTAGCAGAGGCTTCTAAGGGCCTTATCTCAGCGAGGATCTTATTGTACATTTTATTTAATATCTTGGATAAGTAAGAGATAGACTCTCCTTCCTTTCTCTTCAAATACCCAAAATCTGTCATGTAATACATGAAATCTCTTTTGTCTCTTCAGTGTCTCAAAAATGCATTATCCAAAGCCTCAATCCCATAAATAGATCCAGGAAGCAGGGCCCTAAACCACTTTTGAGAATTGCCTTCAAGGATATGGATGAAAATCCTCATCCATACGTCTGCATGCATGATAACATGATCATCTGTAAAACTGTAAAAGGCTTCAAGGTGTTCTTCTGCATCTATGTCCCCTTCCCCTATAAACTTGGGTAGCTTCTTAAGGTAGCCATTTGTTGGAAGGGCATTGAGAGGCTGAGGTAACAAAAGGGGAGCATACCTAGCAGATATTATAGCCTCCATTTTGGTCATGGGGGGATTTTCTCCTACCATAGGAATATTAGGTGGAGGAGAAATTGGAGGAGAAGGAGCTCGAACAGGGGATACTAGAAATGAGCTTCCAGGTGGAAGGGGGAACAATGGGGGGTTCAGAGAGAAGGCTAAGGGACTTGAGTCAACAGATGCTTCTCTCTATGTAGTAGCAACAATAGTAATAAGAGGAGGGGTGGTAAAGCTAGGAGTGGGGAAATATTCTGTGGTCCTGGGTCTATGCCAAGGTACAACTTTAGGGGAGAGGGGAGTGACACGGATTTCTCCCTCCAATCCCATACCAGGAGGGGAAAACTCAACAGGAACACTTCTGAAATTTAGGAAATAGGAAACTTCAGAAAAAGTTCTGTTAGGAAGCTGAGAAGAAGAAAATGGAGTTTCTACAGAAGGAGATGGAAAATTACCTGGTTCAACGATGGAAGTTTCTCCTTCAAAGGCCTTTCCTTTTCTGATAATCACTTCCAGATTAGCTTCAGGTGTAGCTAGAGGCAGTTGTGGATGGGACTACATGTTTCTACCTCTAGAAGCCACAACTAAAACAACAGGTTCACATCAGTGGAGTCCTCACATTGGAGTCTCCAAGTGCACAGTAGCAATCGCGTAGGGATCTGATTTCTGATGCACCTTCAGAATCAGAGGCTCGATGTTATTCGATCCTAGGGAAAATTTTCAACTTCGTCCTCGGCAACAACACCATAAATGTTCACATCAGAAGTCACTCCTAGATTGTAGCAGGAGTAAGCCTGATGCCCATCAGTTTATTTCACTATTTGTTGATAAAGGGTGATGAATGGAAGTAAACTTAGAACAATATCGTTCTAACTCAGAAACTAGACCTGGCATGCATAAGTAGATGAGGTCTTGGTTTAACTTCATACAGTAAGTTGTAATAAGGGTGAGTAGGAGGAAGACTTCTGTGAGGGAATGCGAAGGCTTGCTGTAGGCATCGAGCTTCTAACAGCCTGTAGAAGAAAACTTGAACACAAGAACCTCTTATATTCAAAAGAAGAAACACTAAAAGAACATAGCAACGTTATAATAAATCCTTTATCATAACATAGTCATGATGATTCATGTGAATCAATCAATCATGAACCCTTTTAGTATGAGATCAAAACCATATGAAAAATAAAGTTGCCTTACATTGAACAAGAAAATTTCATATGAAGATACATAGCCAGGAAAACCAGTGCTTCATTAAAACATTACAGTCGGGAGCTCTGCTCTACCATCCATGCCTACAAAAATATAAAAACTGAGTATATATACTCAGAGCAATTTTCCACCTTGGCAGCAGGAGGGTAGCTGAGACATTAAAATCCAACTTAGCATGTGCAGGCTCCTTTGGTCAGACGAGGAAATCAGATCGGCATGGCTTCTTTAGGAAAACCTGCACACAGGATGATCTTGGGTAGACTACCTACCAGAACCTCCATGCCTTACATTCATCGCTTGAGCTGAGGTTTTAGCTACCTACTCAATTTTCATTAATTGCCTTCCTCCACAGTGGGTGGTTGAGACTTTGAGCACAAGGGACAACCACGTGCTTGCTTCCTAGGGATCGAAGGCTAGCCTCCTTTTTATTTTGGCTCCACCCTCAATGTAACACATGGCCATGACCTAGTGCCTCACTCCAGAGGTGCTTTGACACTTCTCCTTTCGGGAGATTCTGCCATTCTAGCATCCAGGATCCTTGGTGACTAAAATTGTGAAAAGACCCTCCATATCGGCGATTGGATCTGGATTTAAAATCAATGGACATGATCCATTTTCCCTTGAACACATTGGCTATGTGCCCCTCATATGCTTTGTCCCCACTCCATACGATCTTGGGGCTGCGAGTGTGTGCCTCTACATGGATGGCTCAGATCGATCCTTGATTAATGATCCAAATTGTATTTCAAGGATTCTCCCACCGGGAGTTCCCATTCCTTTTCTTTCAAAATCCCCGGCACTGGATCTGTGAAAGGATTAACAGATGACAACTGTCCCCAGGGATCGATGACCCCAATCTTCTTTCACTGAATGACCATAATTACTCATCACTCAATGAGCATTTAAACTCAACTGGCCCCCACTTTTAGCCCTGCTACCTCATGACCGGGCACTAGGACCGTGGGCCTGCACCCAAAGGCACCTTCACATTTCACGTATCGTGGATGGAAGGGAGTCGACCCTTGTATTTCAAAGTCCCGGTAGCCGAAATGGTGACCTGACTTAATCACACGCCACATATCCTTCAAGATTAATGGTCTTGATTCTTTCGGGTATTCTTTGTTGGTATGTTTTACAGGCAGTGTATGCTTGTCATTGATGGCAAGTACAGTAGCAATAATGACTTGGGTATAGGAAGGATGTGCCAGGCGGCAGGGGTGATTTTAAGAACCCCCCCTAAATTTATATGTATAATAAATGGGCGAATCCCCATGATACATAGGAAAAATTGAAGGCTATTTTATCAATAATATAAAATGTATATATAATTTTTTGGCGAATCTTTTAGTCAATT
>SNQJ01S0116201.1:5421-33332 GCA_010110895.2 Picea sitchensis | reverse complement strand
TATCGTTTTGAAGCAATGTGCCTCTTTTATCAATTTTAATATAATCTATCTACTTTCTTGGATAAGTTCTTCCTCCAATCTTGTTTTAGGTTTTGCAGGTGCAAACCATTGTGGGTGTGCAAGTGCGCCCACCCCCCTTGTGTTCTAGCACATATCTTTCGATGTCTCATAACTTTTGTGGATTATTTTGGTTGTCATTAGCCAATAATAGTAATGTCTCTATTTGTGCAATACAATCACCACAATATCCAGTACTTAGGTGCATATTATTGGAACTCTTGGTTTGTTGATTAATAGGCATCTTTATTTTGCATTTCAAATAATATTGCCTACATTGCAATAAAATTGACCAAGTATGTTGAGTCAACTCGAATCATCAAATTGGTGAGCTAAGATAACATTTCAGTCAAATTATTGCCAAGTTTGTCCAGTTTATTTTCCATAAATTTTTAATATGTCGAATTATTACCTAGTTTTGCAACGAGCTATGTCAAAAATCCAAAGTTGATTGTCCATTTCATATTTTCCAAGTTGTTAAGTCCAAATCGTATGACTATGATTGCATCCAAGTTTTATTGGTTTAAATGTGTTTTTTATGACGTGATGATATTATTTCGGATGGGTTCTATCAAGGAGGTAGTAACATCAAAACAAGATTGACTTGCTCTTTGTAGTAATTTCATCGTGTAGTCTTTGAGAAGAGTTTCTTCCTTATTTATTAGCTTCTCTAGCTCATTGTATCCTTTACCAAATGAGGAGTTGTTATTGATTATCCTATATTTAGAACCTAGAAAGAGCATTGAAGAATTAGGTGTTGTTAATCTTTGGTCTCATTTCTATTCTACAATTTAGTGGAAACCGAATAATTCAAAACCAAAAGGAGAAGTAAAATATGAACGACCTTTGGTTCACTAGAGAAGTTAACGGAGTATCAATCCCCACACCAATGTTCCATTCTAGTTGTGGTTTGCCTCACTTGAATGGTATGTCGAAAAGGGATAAGGTTGGGTGCAAGTAGCCAGTGATTTTTGAGGAATAGATACCCCTCAGACCTAGCATCTAAGCCAGACGAAGTTTGACACGCATTCAAAATGCCACTATTGGATTGTACTTTTGAGTCTCGTTTGTCAAATTCTGAGCTTGATTTAATATTGTAAGTTTCTTTTACTTATGACTGTACTTTTAACTTAGATTCTTAATGCATAATCAAAACTGAACAGTAAAAACCATAGAGAATAACCAACATGCATTTTCACACCATACGTACCCTGGGTAAACCCTATGCAGGGAAAAAAAAACCCAGCAAACAAACTTCCTTTATTGCAAAGATAATGTATGACCACTTGCAAAATATCCACCATGAAAACTCTGCTCTTAAAGAGCTTGCCAATGACTCTAACCTGACTGTAGACTACTGAGAGACTATGTTGTTATAAGCTCATGTTATAGACCAGCATTGAAGGTGTAACTCGCTACCTTCTTGGACTAATATGTTGCCCTTTAATGGACTAATATGTTGCCCTTTAATGGACTAATATTGTTGCTTGTTATTGGAATGATACATAGCCCTAAAATGGACTTATATTGTGCCTTGTTATGGACTATTATAGCAGCCTCCTGTGCACTGATATTCGCTGCCTATATGGACTGTTATAGAAGCCTCATGTGGACTAATATTAGTTGTTATGGACTGTTAGAAACCTCTTTTCTGGATTGATATACAGGCTCTTTGTTGGACTGATGTACAGGCCCTTTGCTGGACTGAATCGCTGGCACCCTTAGACTGAAACGTAGTCACTCACTCCTTACCCACACGCTGCAATACAATGTGTAGATAATGAGGGTCGACTGTTGTCTTTAAAGGAGGAAGAGAGAGCTCGAAATAGAAGCTTGAATGCATGCTTGTCATAACTCAGCTTTACACTTGAGTTCAAATTTAGAACTTGACTTTACACTTCAGTTAAGAATACAACTTGCCCTTGTGACTTGGCAATGCATGCGAACTAACTCAGCATGCACATGTCATGCATGCAACATGCAATATGTGACATGCAACAAAAACTTGACAACTTTGACTTTGACCTAGACATGCAATTTTGACTTTTACAACTCAACCTTGACATTCAACTCAACTCTTTACATAGAAATTCAAATTTCTTCATGGTGGATAGTGTAACACGTGCCAACGCACTAGATCAATACATTTACATCATTTGCAATACAAGGAAGATTGTTTGTTTCTAGCTCATAGGAATTTTACGTCCAACCTAACTTTTGCTAGATGCCTTGACTTTTGCACATGGCTCACAAAGCTTGACTAGGCTCACAGAGATTGTACGTTCCCCCTAACTTTTGCAGTAGTCTGTCTATGCTCACAGAGGTTGTACATTCCCCCTGACTTTTGCACTAGACTATCAATGCTCACAGAGGTTGTACGTTCCCCGTGACTTTTGCATTAGACTTACATCTTGACTTTTGTCTTAGACTTACAAGGCTTCTACCTTTGCCTTGGCTTGACTCGCAAGATCATATAGCATCTCGTTCGTCCTGACTTTTGGTTTAACTCATAGAGGTTGTACGTTCCCCCTCGCTTTTGTCAATACCTCACAAGATTGGTTGATTCTCCAAATCTCCCTGGCTAGCCTCAGGGTGGCCCATATGGCCTCTCATTGGAGAATGACTGCCGATGCTGACAAATTTAACATCGTTGACCTATTTTTGGTCATTTGTGGACATTGATAAAAATATCTCATCTTAACTCAATGTGTTTATCCAAGCAACTTCAATAAACTAACATAGATCCATTTTAACCCTGGATCCATTAAGTGTCGAGAGGAATCAAAACCTCAAGGTGTGCTTAATAAATTCTAGGTTAAGAGGGATCTCTGCTAGTTTTTTCTATTTTATCAGGTCACAGTTCCACCAAACATTACACGAAGACATGCAAACACAGTAACCAACCTCTCGCCTGCTAGGCTGTAAAGCACTCGCTTCTCACTATTGCACAGCGGTTGTGAGGTCTGGTCTGCAGCGGCATATAATTCCCAACATACCATGATCATTACGCCGATGGGGTGTCCATGAAGATAGTGACCCTTCCACTAACATAATGGTTGATTGATTATGGGATGAATATGTGTGCTTACTCGGCCTGCACCGCCTTCTCAGTGGGCTGTGTTGTGTGGATGGTTTTATGTGAATAATTAACAGGAGGATAATAAGTAGTCAGAGAAATCATGTTTAGTGTCTTGGAATTTTCTCAGAATTTAAAAGCTCCTCTCTTCTCTCAACACAACAAACGTTACATACCCACATCCGCCCAACCCGGGCTGTAATGCACCCCACTTCTCCCGGCACAATTGAAAAAGATAAAAACCCAAAGTCGTCCAAATTATAATAATTTAAACTTGTCGTTCGTAAATGCGCACTGCAAACTGAATTATACAAAACCCTGAAAAA
Source organism: Picea sitchensis (assembly GCA_010110895.2). NCBI lineage: Eukaryota > Viridiplantae > Streptophyta > Pinopsida > Pinales > Pinaceae > Picea > Picea sitchensis. Next base: position 29,873 of record SNQJ01S0116201.1, on the reverse strand, counting down.
AATAAAGAAGCTTACTAACCTGCACAATTGGACCATTATCTGATGAGCCGTCGAGTACTAAGGGTTCAAAGGGGCCTTCTGTGTGAGGTTGAACAAACACCCCAGCTTCGCTGTCCCCCACGTCATTTAAAGCCTCGTCTTCTTCGTTGCCCTTTGATAATAATAATACTTCTTCGTTTTCTTCATGTCTTTGCTGCTCCAAATCCTCACACAGCAAAGTACCGTCCGTTCCAGAAAAAACCCACCTCTTCTTGGTCCCGCGTCTCGAACCTGCGACGTCTTCGGCATCATTAAAGGGCGCCGAGGAGTGGTTTTCAGGAACGTGGAGATTAGAGGCGAGCTGTTCGAGTCCGGCGAGCTGCTGCTTGAGGGAAGTTTTGGGGGGTCTTCTCTTCTCTGCTGGTGGTGGGCAATTGCCATCATCCGAACGAAATTGCGAAGATGTTGAAATTGATGAAGAAAATGAAGACTGACAAGCCTTTAGCGTATTTTTGAGATCCTTGAAGGACATTGCTACAGAAATTTGGGTGTGCAAGTCCTGGATTTGTGAAATTAATTTATGAGGTTTAAGGACAAGGGAAGGAAGAATTTGAATGGGAGAAGAAATGTATTTCCAGAGAGGACTGTGCTCTTTAGTACGTATATCTTGCGATTGAAGCTTCTTTCCTTCTTCATCCATACGCTTTCACTTTATATCTATATATTAAAATATAAAATATTTTAATAAAATTTAATGGAGGGAAATTAAGGTTAAACATTTTCTCTTGCATATATAAAATTGTTCGGTATTAACTACTAAATCACAATGTCCTCTCTCTTTTGGTATAAATCACAATATTAACTACTAAATCACAATGTCCTCTCTCTTTTGGTATAAATCACAATACTCTCTGTTGCATATATAAAATTGTTTGGGTATTAACTACTCTAAATTATATAAAGTATAAATTTAAATTATCTAAACTATAAATTTATTATATAAAGCATAAATTTAAATTATCTAAACTATAAATTTATTATGGACATTTAAAATTAAATAAATTAAACTTCTAAGATGTTATATATTAATTCTAAATTACCAAGTTAGTTTTAGTGGATGAGTATTGTGGTTACAATGCAAAAAGTTTTTAGGATCAATGTTGTGGTTATAATATAAAAAGTTTGGGGTTAAGTCTCCAATCATATATATATAAGTGAGATTGTTAAATCTCACTTAATCTAGGTTAGATCCACATGACTATCCCATTACCATCTATAAATGCTCTCTAATCAAGTTCAAAAAAATTTACAAAAATTTCCATAAAAATATATATATAATTTCTATTTTTTTTTTTTTTTTTTTTTTTTTTTTTTTTTTTTTTTTTTCATTAAAAAAAAAAGAGAATATGATACAACTTAATTATTCATGCATTTTTGATATCACTGAACAAATTTGAAAAGTTGGTTAAAATATATGTCTTTTCAACTAAAGTTTATATATAATTTAAAATCAAAATGAAAAGGCATAAACATGATAATAACTAAAAAATATTAAAATTATTATCTATTAATTTTTTTTAGGAAAATGGTTTAAAAACATAAATACAAAATACATATTTTATTTTTTTTTAAATACATGTTATTAGTCTCCATGCAGGAGGGACTATAGCTTATCGATAATTCATTAATTCTGCTATATTAGTTTGTCACTTGACTACAAATTTTGCATACTTTCTAATGTTCATTATACAAAACAAAAAGCATTTATTTTTATATAATAAAACCCATATATGATGATTTCATTGGATGATAGGATTTGAGGTCTTATTGCTACCACTATTCCCAATGAATTATGTTACATCAAAGTTGTATCATGTATGGTACTTTTTTTATTTGTACTAACCATATTGAAATGTTTAGATATCCAAGGTTTATAGTGAACGATAATTCCAAAGTTTATAACCTTCATTGTTCTAACTACGTAATCCAAAACATTATTTATTTGTTTTGTTTGTACTATTATTATTATTATTACTCCTTTGTATTTGTATTGAAATGTTTAAATATCGAAGGTTAATATCATGACACTTTTTTTGAGGTGCTTGAATAGGTCCGACAACTTAAATATTTACATGGCACGAGTTCCTGAAACAACCGATAGCTTAAATGCCTGATACCATGAGGCTCCCGACGTACCAAAATTTTTAAATGTTTATCTAAATAGTTTTTCGGAGTACATTTTTCCTCAAATTTTCCATACAATGTTGGGTGCTGGATTTGGACAGTATTGTTGTCCAGCGAAAATTGAATAAGCATTGTATGTTCTATAATTTTCTAGGCTTAGAATGCAATTTCACCATCAAGAATCCATACATACATTGTTTACTGGTTTGATGAGTGTTTATTCTTCATTGGTTCATTGGTTGCTGTTGTTGTTGGTTTTGGTTCAATAACTGACCATACCATGTCTTCATCGTTTCGAGTAAGTTTCCATGCCATAATTTCATTTTCTATCCCTTCTTTGTTGTTTAGTGTTTGGTACTAAGTAAGAATGTTTGTTTATTTCCACTGGCATGCTCGCCATATGTTTATGGTTCCTTCGCGGCTTTTAATGCGCCGTAATCGCTGGAGATACATATGTTGTTCACATCGGTTCGATGGTTGTCGCTGGTTCGTTGGTTCGTTTGCCACCGGGTTGTTTTTATTTGGCTCAAATTTACTATTTTAAATTCCGCTACAGCATTTGGGCTTGTTTGTGCTTTCTCACTGGTTCGGTGCTTCATTATTTTCTTTTGTTTACTTCGGCTTTGTATGGAGGTCCCACGTCAATAGCTTGAGCCGGTTTTTTAATTATTATTTTGGGCACTTTACTATTGTTCTGTGACCCCGCGATCCAATGAGTGGACATGGGTTGTGTTACTTTGTCGTGGGGTAGGTCGAGATCTATTCTCATAAAATGTTGTTGATGCTTCATTGTTGACATGATAGAAAATAGTGGCATAAAAAATAATTGGAAACTACATGTGCAATTGCAATATCCGCTGTTTTTGTTAAAATAAAACATGTGTGTTTGGACTTATAAACCATGTATGGTGGAATGTGCCCATATCACAATACATGTTCTTATCCTCTACATAGACTAGTGCGCGCACGATACAATTTGTGTTGCACTTGAGATATGATATGTACAACAAAGATACCGCAAAATTATATTTCCATGTCCTGAAGCATATCTGGATACTTTGCTACCTAAAAGCAAAAATTGTTTAGTTGTGGCCATGCAATTTCTTTAATATTTTGTGGCTTGTAATATATTTTGGGTTGGAAAAAACTTTATATATTTATTATCCATGGATGGAGAAAGCAAAGGTTCATGTTTCTACCTATCTTTTATTCTAATCGTTGGTTCTCATTTACTGTATGTACATAATACTTCTTCTCCGGTGCATACCAACTTCCATTCATGTTCATTGTATTTCTGTGCATTCCCACATTCAAACAAACAAAACAACTGGAGAAAAACCCACAGAAGTCTTGATCAGCTGGTGGGAAGAGGAGATACAAAGGTACATGCTTTGTATTGTTATTTCATATTTCGTTTGTTTCCTTTTGTATTTCCATTTATTATTTGTATATGTGTTCACCTAGTTTGTTGTATGTATATGTTGTGTAATTCCTTCCTACATAATAACTTATCTTCATTGCATGTCTTCCTCGCATACTCACTTCCTTCATGTCCATTGTATTTTCCTACATTGCTACATTTAAAAAACTAATGGTTGGAGATGACGCATGCACTCTTTCAAGGCCAATGTAGACGTAGGAGTTGTGGTGCATGCTTGTACTCTTTTTTCATATTCCAGTGTTGAGTATTTTATGTATTGTATGTGTATATGTTGTGCTTGTTCTAATCGCTGCACCTTCTTCTTTTTTTCTTTTTTAACTCGTATGTATATACTAATGATCTTCGCTATTCTCATGTGAATCAGACATGTTTGTTGTTACATCAAATAAATAGAATTGTTTTTCTTTCTTTTACATGTCTTTATTCATACTAACTTGCCTTCATGTCCATTGTATAATCCACGTTGCTACCTTGGAAGAAACAGTTGGTTGGACAAAGCAGTTGATATAATGTAACTGCTAAGAGCATTCCTATTATTATTTTATTCATTGGATTAAATCCCCATTGTGGATTAATCATGTCATTATTATTATTATTGTTATTGGATTAATCCCTATCAGCGATTAATCATGCTCAGAATTGCATAAGGACCAAATCCCCTTTGGGGATTGGTCATCGGACAATTATAATAGGCGTAATAAGAAGTCGGCCCCAACAGTTATAATGAAGTGGCCAGATTTAATTAAAGGTGGTTTTATCCACCCAGAGTGAGAGGTCGTTTCGCTGACACCCTCTCACACGGCCTTTTACATATAGGAGGCTAGCTACCACTTCAAACACAATAACCACTTGCTCATTCTCTTATAAAGCAAGCTGCAATTACCAGTTAAGAGAGAGGAGAAGAAGAGTATGACTGGGAGGACTTTTGTATTGGTTTGAGTTATCTCTTGAACATTGTATTAAGCCATTTATGATATGAAGTTTTGGTTGGTTTTCTTCCTCGAGGGTTTCTGTGATAAATGTTGTGTTCAGGAATGTGTATTTCAATGATCTTGTTCTTATGATGCTCTTTATCTATTGAAATGCAAAGAACTATAATAATGGCATAAACATTAACATGGTATCGAGCGCCAACCTGAAGAAAGCACAATTTGCAGAGGAAAAACATCACGCTAAAGACTGCAAATTAGGGTTTTAAAAGTATTTATTTTCAGCTCCCTAAACATCTAAAAAGTTACGCCCTCCCCCCAGGATCAAATTGGCACCTAGAGCACACCTTTACAGTGGCTAGATCTCCAAAAAAGTGAAACCCTAGTTTCAAAAAGTACCGGAAGTACCAGAAAAAACCAGTACCAGAAGTACCAGTACCCGTAACACCAAAATCCACGTGACGATTTGACGGTAAAATTGATTTTCTCATCCAGGACACCAAGCTACTTCTGGGCCAAAGAAGAGCACCTCCGTAAAGCCGTAACTTGTTTTGAGCATTTCACTTCGCTATTTTTGTTGTTGCAAGTATTAAGATGTCTGCAAGCACAAAGATTGTGGAGAAACTAGAAGGCATAGACAACTTCCGCGCCTAGAAGTATAGGATCACCGGATCCTTGCAGAATGACCTATCAAGATTTATTAAAGAAGAAGTGAAGGAACTCAAGATGTCAGAGAGAAAGTGAAGATCTAAGGACTCCAATCAGCTCAAAGAATCACAGGCATTCTTTCAAAGACCACCGGGATCCCGTGATAAAATATCAAAGAAAACTCAAGGAGATGTTTGATGCTCTAAGCAAACTATATGAAGGAAAGAACATCAATCGAAGATGAATCTAAGAACTCGTTTGAAGAATACTAAGATGCGTAGCGAGAAATGATTCAAGAATATCTTGATCTCCAAAATAAATAGAATGAGCGCATTGAGACACTATCGAATTTAAGATGAAATTGTAATAACCGCTCTAAATGATCTTGCTAGACTTTGGGATGTCCAACAAGATGCGGCAGAAAGGAGAAACTATATTTTGAAAGCCTATGGGAAGAGTGCACCCAAGAAGAGACAAGGGTAGCCAACTGGGAAGCACTACTAGCAAGGGACGCATGATCAAGCCTCGCTACTCATACAAAGGAGGAAGGAAGAAACCCTACTTCAAAAGGAATCTCAGAGAGAACCGCAACCATCAAACAAATTCAACAACTAAGAACCTCATTCAAGAAAACTTTAAAGAAAGGACAATGCAAGGGATAAGATCTCTCATCTATACAATGCTATCATTGTGGATAAGATGGGACACTAGTGCCAATAATTGTCCGTAAGAGAAGAGTACAAGAGGCTTACCAAAAGGCAAATATGCCTAAGATTGCTAAAGATGAAGAACCACCTATGTACATGACAGGATCATGTCTTGATCTCAAACTCTCAGACCAGACAATTCGAGACACATACCATTGATAGCGCTGCATCAAAGCATATGACGCGTAAGAAAAATACTTTGTATTTCATAAAAGAAGTTTTCGCATAAAGTAACTCTGAAGATTATTATCAATATCCCATCAAGGAAGTAGGAGAATCAAACTACAAGCTAGATTCGTAAAACTCAATAACTATGAAGGACGAACTCTATGTACCAGGCTCCAAAGGAAGAACTTACTTTCCATATCCGCCTTAGACAAGAAAGGCTATAGAGTCACCTCTGCTAGATGGAGAAGTTCTTATGTGGGCTAAGGAGAAACCTTAAATGAAGCAATCACACGGCGAAGAAAATGGCTATATAAGTCGAACGATCACCCGAACCGCTGTTATGAGCCATGCCATTGAAAACTCATGAACTTTGGCATAGCAGATTGGCCCACATCAACCACAAGCCACTACCATACATATGCAGTCGCCATAGGTTTTACCATAACTCAAGGTTGATCAGAAGGCATATGCAATGGATGTGCGCAAGGGAAGAACATCAAGAACCCCTTTCCAAAGAGGGACAACAGCAAAAGGAGCATTGAACTCATCCATTCAGACGTAACGCAACGCCATCATCCTCCATTAGCTGGTATGTATACTATGTATCATTTATTGATGATTATTCTCGTAAGACCTCGTGATATATTTCTTTTTAAAAATCTAAAGATGAAGTATTCAAAAGAACAAGGAATTCAAAGCCTTGATAGAGAATCTTTCCGAAGAAAGATTAAGATACTCTGTGTCGATAATGGAGAATATACTTAAGGAGTTTGTAAACTTCTGTAGAGATTCCTGGATCAAGAGGGAACTCACTACTCCCTATAATCCTCAACAAAAACAAGCAGAAGCCGAAAAGAAAGAACAGAACGATTATGGTAGTTGTGAAGACCATGATTCACATCAAGATCTTCCTATAAAGCGGCGGGCGTATAACATGGTAGTTGTTTATGTGCGCATAGATTATCCCATAGCGCAATTGGGTTCAAGACCGCGGAAGAAATGTTCATCTGAAAGAAGCTGTGAGGTGTTTCATCTCAAAATATTTGGTCGCCCAAGATCCACGTTCGCCAAAATGGACTTAAGAAATCTAGAATATGCCAGCTTGAAGAGGCACATGAAGAGGAACCCGTAATCCTGTGACTATGAACTGGTGGAGGGAAGTTCCTGTGAGTTGCAGACCTCAGAAGGGAAGTCGAACTTTATCGAGGAGACTCCTAAAGTCATGATATGATAATGTAAGTTCAAGAACCTCCTCAAATGACCTTCTCCATAAAAGAAAGTATATGTTTGGGCAAGAGAGCTTATTCACATGGAGAGAAGCATGGTAAATTCCGTGGCGAACCACTTCCAGACAAAGGAAAAGACCAAAGCCATTCTCCAGCTTACATCATTGATGTGCAATCTACTTGATGAAGAACCACATGCTTTGGAAGAGGCCATCCAAAAAGAAGGAATGGGCAGATCCATGACAGAGGAATACCAATACCAATAGTGAATAATGCGGAAATAGTTCCCAATTCAAAAGTACAAGGATGTGGTATCATCAAAATGGCTCTTCAAAATAAAACATACGCCGATGGAAGTATTGAGAAATATAGCAAGATTTGTCGCCGTGGCTTTCCTAGAAGGAAGGTATTGATTCGCAAGAGACATTCGCCATTCTCGGCTAGATACACTTCCATCCAAACCATTAGGCTCTTGTCGATTAAGATGAAGTGGAAGTCAATTTTATGGATGAATACGCCTTTCCCGTAATGGTGTTATTGAAGAGGAAGTGTATATAGAGCAACCCCAAGGACTTGAGGCTGAAGATAGGAAGTCTCATGTTCCACGGGATTGAAGAAAGCCTACGATTTCATTAGCAAGCTCCTTATTGTGTATGGTCGTGATAGACGCTTTCTGATTGAAGTTTAGGCTTTACCAAGAGTAAAGCAAACTCAAAATCTCTTACTTCGTAAGATTATGGATAATGAACCAAGAATATTACTATTGTAATGCGGATGACTTATTCTTGACTGAGAAGAAAATCACATCAATCGGAATGTAGACGGTGAGACTTTCTGCTTAATTTGAAATGAAAGACCTGGCCTAATGCATTACTTCTATGTCTTGAGGTACAAGGTATCCAGAAAGAATCTTCCTTAACCAGTGGAAGTACACTGTCGAAATCTGAGACCGGACATGCTAGGAATAAGTCCATGAATACACCCATGAAGCAAAGCCGGGCCGGGTCGATACTTCATTAGATTCGATAGATGCCACACTGTAAAGACAAATTATTGGATCACCAATGTACCCGCATCTAACACCGCACTGCACATATGTTTTGCAAAGGAACACCTTGACGCTTAGTAGAGCCCATTACGTTCATTTAGTGGCCACAAAAACATGTGAGAGGTAAATTCTTTAAAAGCACAATGGATTATGGTCTCAACTATGATGAGATCATGACTTCACATTGAGGATATATTGATGCGTATTGACAGAAGCGCTATCGACAAAAAACACTTTTGGATGTTGTTTCGCCTTGATCGTACCATGATCTCGGCGAGTAGAAGCAATCCATTGCCTTCAAAGACGTTTAAAAGCGAGTACATTGTTGCATGTTCTCATTAGCCGCTAAGCTATATGGCTTCAAAGTTGTTGACATGCCTATTTGATTTGGAGATGAGAGCAACCGTGGATTCTATGACAATCAGAGCTGCATTAAAATGACAGAATCATGTGTTCCACAACAGTTCGAAGCACATAGATATCCACTTCATTTCATTCATGATATGCTTTAGAGGAGCCTTGAAGCTCCAACATTAGCACTGATGAACAAAGCCGTCGATGTGTTGACTAAGCCCTCAGATCTCATGTAAAGTTTGAAGACTGAGATAAGCTTGGTATTGTCCAAAGGACCTTCCCTGTGCTGGGAGTATATGTATCCCTTTGCTTCCGACTCGCCGTTAGACGTGAAGTTAAGATGAGTCATGCTTCCGACTCCACCGCTAGACGTGAAGCATGACGCTGTTTGATCCTTTCTTCTGACCTAGTCGTCAGACGAAAAGAAAGATGGTATCATGCTTCGACCTCCGTTAGACGAAGTATGACGGGCATAGTATCCTGCTTCCGACCTCACCGCGACGTAAGAAGATGAGCCGCTCACCTCACGCTAGATCGAAGCATGACATTGTGTGATCCTTGCTTCTAACCTCGACATGTTGACGTGAAGCATGACATCGCAGGATCCGCTTCAATTCGCTTGTTAGATGTAAAGCAAGATGATTCATGCTTCACCTAGTTGTTAGATCGAAGCATGACGCCACGATTCCCGTTTCCACCTAGTTGTTGGTGACATAAAAGCAAAATGATTCTCGCTCGACCTCGCTTGTTAGACGTGAAGTTTTAGATGTTGATGTGTTCCTGTTTCACCGCTGTAGGACATAAAGCAAGATGAGTCGCGCTTCTGACCTAGTTGTTAGACGAAGCATGATCGCCAGGATTCTCGACTTGGTTGTTAGACGAAATGATGATGTTGTTACCGCTTCTCGACCTAGTTGTTAGATCGAAAGAAAGATGTGGACTGATGACCGATACCACTTAACCGGGCCGCGGACATTGAGCTAGCATCAGTGGATGTACCTTAGTGTTGCGGGACGAGGTATCATCATTTTTACCGATACATATTTGATACAGATGATGATAACATTCTTTCAAGAATGATGATGTTGTTGATAAAGAAAACTTCCAAGGAACCAGAAACGCGACAATGTTTCAAGATGATATCGACATACTATCCTCCAGATGCCACTAATGATGCGACCTCTTCGCCTGATGTCGATGAAGAATACCCTTCTTGTTAAGGGGAATGTTGAAATAATGTAACCGAAGAGCATTCTTTATTATTATTTTAGATTATTGATTAAATCCCCATTGTGGATTAACTATGTCATTATTATTATTGTTGTTATTGGATTAATCCCTATCAGCGATTAATCCATACTCCAGAATTGTATAAGGATCCAACCTCTCATGGATTGGTCATTGAATTATAAAGGGCGTATAAGAATTCCGCCCCAACAGTTATTATTGGAGACCCATAATTAATTAAAGATGGGTTTTACCCACCCAGAGTGAGAGGTCACCGCCAAAGGACAATCTCCTCACACCTGCCAGCCTTGTATATATAGGAGGTTGTGTTCACTCAAACACACAACTCACTTGCTCATTCTCTTATAAGGCAAGCTACAATTACCGCCAGAAGAGGAGAATAAGGGTGGCTCATCTCTTGGGAGGACTTTTTGTATTGGTTTGAGTTATCTCTGAACATTGTATAAGCTATTTATGATAAGGAAGTTTTTGCTGGGTTTTCTTCCCCTAGAGGGTTTCCCAGGATAAATGTTGTGTCTCTTGTGAATGTGTATTTCTCAGTGATCTTGTTCTTATGATGCTCTTATCTATTGAAATGCAAAGAACTATAACAATGGAATAAACATTAATAGACAGGAAAATGAATTCTTCTATGCAACAGCAGAGGGTTCTGTGGTACAATCTTCGAAAAGGTATACCAAATGTGCTAGTAAATTAAATATACAAAGCAGGTGGGGGCATATAATATTAGACTAGAAAACGATGATTTGGCTGCAATGGGCCTTTATGCCCTCCCCATTTATACTTTTTCTATTTTCTATTATCCATTTTGCTTTCTAATTGCTTTGCTTAGTCGTCTTTCCGAAAATGCCTTGGTGCGCGGGTTGGCGGACTCACGGGTTAACATTTATGGTCACGCTTCTACCTTATTCCATACTTACCGACTTTGTCGATTGCGGGTGTCAGGTTCAAGATTGTGCCCCTGGCTTCTGAGGTTCCGCGATATACAGATTGGTCGTTGTGCCCCGCCATCATGCCCTATTTACTATTATACATTTTTTCAGTCAAAAAATCCAAGGCATACAATTTGACCCTCGGGTCCTCATGTTTCCTAAGTATCACTTGACACCCTATTTCGTATTCCATCTCCTTCCACTCTGCATGTGACATTAAGAACTATTATGGACAATATACAATGCATATGCTTGTTTAGTCCTTCTTATGTTCATCTACACATGCTTGCATCAGAAAAAGTTGGACTAGTGACATGGCCATGAGCATTCAGTCATCCTAGACATCAGCAGACCGACAAGGCCAAAGGTAAAGATGCATACATTATGTTCCTAGTATGTTTACCGAACAAATATCCTCAGTTATTTATTCATCTATGGCATGGTGAATATGTGGATGTCATCTGCAATACATGATTTGCAGTTCACAAGAAGTATCAACAAGTACAAGCGAGACGTCGAACATAGCGCAGGTTCCGCAGACTAAGAGGTGTGGTTGCAAAACTCTGGCTCCATATTTCATCCAAGCTATGTGTGTACTTGTAAATTTATGCCAGGAAAAAAAGAAAACAAAAAAATAATGCACACTACCATTCACTTTACTTTTCCTATTCAAAAATTATCACTAGGTCTAAACTTGTAACACCCAAATTATTATCAATAGAGGGCTTGAACAGCCGCCGAACTGGACAAATGTTCAACGGGGACATAATGGTCGTCTATAGCACCTACTTGGACAAGGCAAACAAAACTAGATCCATTATGCGTGCTGACATGACAGACAAGGAGGCCATGATGATAGTCACACTGACCATTCCTACACAACTTGTCTAGAAACATGCAGAAAAGATATGGCCGGGTAATGGGATATCCATTACAAATTTTAATATATTGCCCAAAATAGTATATGACCGTGGTGATTGTGATCGAATTATTTCTCTCAACGAAACAAGTATTTTGGAAAAAATTCTCGCTATTTGTTTAGAATATCGTTTCGTCCCGGACGCAACTATCAACCAACTTGCACAGAGCAATGACATTTACCCAATCAGAACCATTGGTGCAGCTGTCACACCGGCGAGAAAACTTGGCTCGCAACACATTTTCTATATAAAAGATGGAGAGTCAGACAATGGAAAGATAATGGTATCGTTCTCCATATCCAGTTTTGTCCTTTGCTTTCGCATGTGCATGTATCTCAGTTAAGTTACACAAATATTGCACTGTTCCATGTTGCAGCTGCATTTTTTCGATACCTATTCAAATTTGTTTTCGTCAATGGAACAACAATTGCATAAAGGGCAATTTCCACTTATGCTCTTCAAAAATATAACAAAGAAAAGGGATGTTAGAGAAAGGATCTTTCACACAACCCAAACAACATTTGTAACAGAGTTGCGAGCAAACATAGTACAGGATCTGAAGAAACTAACTAGCTCTACAACTGTTGTGCGTATACATCTACAGATTCATCCTCACTTTGCTCATACAAATAACCTCCACCAAATTTCTACAGTTTATTTATTTATTTTTTTGGGGGCGTGCTGTTGTATATTATATTGTTCAGTGTATTAATTCCTATGCTCACGTTTCCAGGTTGAAGGTGTTTTGGTTGCAACCAATGCGTACTCGACCCCCTTTGAGCCTATATGTGTGAAATGCAACTCTCCTGCTTCTGCTTCCGCTTTGATAAGTGATGATACGATTGAGTGTCTGCGATGCAGTGAAAAATGTCCATACATATATGGACATTGCGCCGATGCTACCATTCGAACTGTGGGCTACACAACCATGCATTGTACAATTACGCAGCCTTTGTTACAAGATGTGCTTCCTGAATTAGGAGAATTTTCGTAAGAAGCATACCTACAGAAAAAGGCAAGCAGTGTCTACATGTTGCACGACTTTCGGATACACAACAAATTTACCTTAAATGAGGACAATGCAATATTGCATATCGGTTGAAGTAAAAATAAAAAATAAAAAAAATCATATCAAGCTTTGGCAGGAAACGAAAATATCTCATGTGTCTCTGTAATATTTCCTCAACACCCAGATGAATGTTCATTGGACTCGAGTACTTGAGAATCTAATTACAAATGCAATAAATGTTGCTATTTTGATGTTTTCTTGCATTCCCCAGTAAGAATTTTGCAATGTATCTCTGCAATATTTCTTCAACACCCAGATGAATGTTCGTTGGACTCAAGTACTTGAGAATCTAATTACAAATGCAATTGATGTTGTTATTTTGATGTTTTCTTGTTATTGGCATAGGGGCAGACCCAGGGTTCAACGCTACAACAACTCACCAACAAAACCCTAACTACCAGCCCTTTCGGCAACACCTGCGAAGCAGATGAAGTCTCACCCGAGGTAGAGGCAGGGGGGGTTGCAGGACTCGAGTGTTTGCAACCTAGTTGGGACACAAATATGTGATTACCACACTTAACAGAGCACTTAGCAGTGTAATATTCATTAGTAGCTAGCTCTTATTCACATCGCAGGTGTAAACCCTAATTACATAGCAACGCAATATTCAATGAGATCTAACACATTCAAGCACTTAGCATAGATTAACAAATCAGATCAAGCACTCATTCACATTACTAAGCACTAAGCTATTATATCAGATGCATCTAAGCATACATAAAGGTAACAACACTAAGCATAAATCACATCAATCACATAGAGCAACCATAACACAACATATATGTGGTTCACCCCAACGTGGGGCTACGTCCACCAACTCTTCTTCTTCTTTATTATCTTCAGTCAATCTCTTTACATGCACAGAGCACCAAACCCAACTCCGTATGGGACAGGAGATCTGCATGCACCTCGCCAGATCCTCCTTCCCCGAGTTAGATATCAACACAAAGCCTTCTTACACAGTCTGCACACAATCTCCTTACAATCACTTGCACATAGCTCTGCAAGTCTTAACACATAGTATGCACAAAGCCTCTAGATCCGCACTAAGTCGATTCTACTAGGCCTTCTCTAGTGTCTCTAGTAACTCTTTCTTACATCGCCTAGGTATCTATTTATACTTTACAAAAAGGCCTAAACATGGGTAAAAACCCATGGGCCGACATCCCATACATGTTACATAAACCCAAAACCCAAAAAGTCCACAAAAGGTGGTGAGATCCTGCGATCTCCGCTTCGCCTGGCGCTCTGCCTTCGACCAGCCCGTCGAAGTCCCAAAATTGGTCAAACATGACCAACATTTGCACAAAACCTGGTCAAGGGCCAACACTTGCGTCTCCCAGTGAGGATTTTGCATATTTGTTTCAATGTGCAAATAAAAAAAAAACATGGTGGTTGGCTGTGGCTTTGATGGAGGAGCCTGCATGTTTTTTTGGTGCCCAAGTTGGACAATTGTTTTTCAACTATTTAGCCATGACAGGATTTTTGCAATTTTCTTTTGGGTGACCGAATAAAATAAAAATTTGTCTCCAACTATACATTTATGGTATGGTATCTGCATTTTCTCGATGCCCTAATTGAAAAAAAAAAAGGACTCGGCATGGATTGAAACATCAGCTTGAGATTTTCAGCTCTCGCTATAGAGATTCTGTGTGCATAAGATTGTTCGGTCCAGAAATGGGAAGCATGAAAACAAACCCCATAAAAAGTATCCAACTGTAAATAACTCGGGCTCGTCCTTTGAACCGTCGAAGTAGCTTGCTCATCTGGGTAGAATCATCAGAAATTTCCAATAATATTGGAAGTTTGGCATTGTTAAAAATGGTAGTGATAGACCATGGCGCTGTCAGAAGAAAATGTCCATAGTGATATTGCTTAATGGCAAAATAGTAATCGCCAACTTTCTTGTTCCCCATTTTGAGATCTGGTTATAGCTAGTGTGCAGTGGCGAAGCTCCGCTGGTTTTGTGTTGTCTTCTGTTTGGTAGAATTTTGTTCATACCCCATGGCCCCGATTATTTTCTCGTGGGAACATATACCAGATGTAAGAGAAAACCAATGCCACGACGTGTTTTCTTTATATATCAAATTGTTTGATGCAAAGGTCAATGTGTGCTACTCTATGGAACCTTGTGGGATCTTGTTTGCGGGCTATTTGGAGTTTACTTGGTTCTTGGTTGTATGCTTCGTTCTGGAAATTTAATAATACATTTAGGATCTTCGCAGTTTTTTCTATGGTCTTAAATACTATAGAGGACATGCTTTGCTCTTTAATATAAGCTTTGTGATGCAAATATAGTATGTGGCTCGTTTTAGCACTTTTCCTTGATCGATGAACTTGGTAAAATTAATCTCCTGGAATCATTTTAAATAAAAGAATATATATTGTGTGAAGTCCAATGGAGCTATCCTATCAACAAGAGGCCACTAAAATTCAAATTTGTCATTGTTATACTTGCGGTGATAGAATTTAGAAAAACTTTGTTTTGTTTACTTCAATTTTTTTAAAATAAGAGATTTAACATCCTTTAATAATTTTATGTAATTAAATTGTACAATATCAATATTTAATATTAATATTTTAGTATTTTGAAATAAAGTTTTTAGATAATGTTAGTTGATAGGGATCACCATCCGTAAACAATTGCAATCTTGAGCCCGCCAGCCCTGGAGTCCGTCTGTCAATTTGTATATCGCGGAACTCCGAGTGCTGTTTGGAGGACATGAAACAATAGAAGTGCAATTTTGAGCCAGCTAGCCCGCAAGTTCGCCTGTCAGTTTGTATATCGCGGAACTCTGGGTGTTGTTTGTAGGGCACAGAACTATAGAGGACATGTTTTGCCCTCTAATATAACCTATGTGACGCAAATGTAGTATGTGGCTCGTTTTAGCACTTTTCCTTGATCGATGAACTTGGTAAAATTAATCTCCTGGAATAATTTGAAATAAACGAATATATACCGTGCGAAGTCCAATGGAACTATCATATCAACAAGAAGCCCTTAAAATTCAAATTCGTCATTGTTATACTTGCAGTGATAGAATTTAAAAAAGCTTTGTTTTGTTTACTTCATCTTTTTTAAAATAATAGATTTAACATCCTTTAATAATTTTATGTAAATAAATTGTACAATATCAATATTTAATATTAATATTTTAGTATTTGGAAATAATATTTTTAGATAATGTTAGATAGTTGATGGGGATCACCATCCGTAAACAATCACAATCTTGAGCCCACCAGCCCTGGATTTCGTTTGTCAATTTGTATATCGCGAAATTCTGAGTGTTGTTTGGAGGACACAGAACAATAGAAGTGCAATGTTGAGCCAACCAGCCTGCAAGTCCATCTGTCAATTTGTACATCGCGGAACTCTGGGTGCTATTTGTAGGACATGGAACAATAGAGTCCCAATTTTGAGCCCACTAGCCCGAGAACCCGCGATCCAAAAAGTGCCTAAGTATGGAATGAGTAATCTGTACATGCTCTATAAAATCTCAAGTCCATACTTTATAAAAGTACATATTTAGTATATATAATTATTTATTAAAACCATGGACTACCGTAAATTTTCTTATAGCTTTTTTAGGCTTCTTTTATACAAGCAGTTCCTGGAAACTATAAGCATGGCTCGTTGTATCTATTCCTTGATTGAAGAACATGTTCACATGTTTAATGCACTTCATAGTTGTTGTTAAAACCATCAATGGGGCTTTCTTAAATCAATTCTCACTTCTAAAAATTGCCATCCCCTTTCTTTTTTCCCTCTGCTTTCCGTTTTTGGTTACTTACTCGTTTTTCAGAAAATGTCTAGGTGTGGAAGTTGGCGGATTCATGTCTTCAGATTTCCACTAACTTTTATATCACCAGTTCGACCGACCGCTTCCTCGTTTCATATTGTACAAACTTTTTGGATCGTGGGTTTTCGAATGGGCGGGTTACTGGATAGGCGGGTTCAACATTGCGTTTCCATTGTTCTGCCGCTTTCAAACATCACCCGGACTTCCGTGATCTACAAATTAGCAAACAAATTCCCCTTTATCTCATTTTTTAGCACTTTTTCTTGATCAATTAACTTAGTAAAATTAATTCCCTAGAATAATTTTAAATAAAAGAACATATACTATGTGAAGTCTAATGGAACAATCATATGAACGAGAGGACATTAAAATTCAAATTCATCGTTGTTATACTTGCAGTGAAGCTAACAGTACAAAATCTTTACTTAAACATCCCAAAATTGATTTTCTTGTAACTTTTCGATGCTTCACTTATACAAATAGATCCTGGAAACTATAAACATCGCTCGTTGTATATATTCCTTGATTGAAGAACCTACTAGCATGTTTAATGGACTTCATAGTTATTGTTAATACCATCAATGGGGCTTTGTTACAACAATTCTCACTTTCAAAAATTGCCATTCGCTTTTTTTTTGCCCTTTGCTTTCCCTTTTTGGTTACTTACTCGTTTTACAGAAAATGCCTAGGTGCGGGATTTGGCGGATTCACATCTTCAAATTTTCATTGTTACTTTTATATCACCAGCCCGACTGACCGCTTCCCCATTTCGTATTGAACAAACTTTTTGAATCGCCCAACCTGCAAGTCCGTCTGTCAATTTGTATATCACGGAACTCTAGGTGCTATTTGTAGGACACGAAAAACAATAGAGACCCAATTTTGAGTCTGCCAGCCCAAGAACCCGCGATCCAAAAAGTGCCTAAGTATGGAATGAGGGATCCGTACATGTTCTATAACATCTCATGTCCATACTTTATAAAATTACATATATAGTATGTATAATTATTTATTAAAACCATGGACTACCGTAAATTTTCTTGTAGCTTTTTTAGGCTTCTCTTATACAAGCAAATCCTGGAAACTATAAGCATGGCTCGCTGTATCTATTCCTTGATTGAAGAACTTGTTCACATGTTTAATGCACTTCATAGTTGTTGTTTAAAACCATCAATGGGGCTTTCTTAAGCCAATTTTGGCTTCTGAAAATTGTCATCCCCTTTCTTTTTGCCCTCTGCTTTCCATTTTTGGTTACTTACTTGTTTTTTGGAAAATGTCTAGGTGCGGAAGTTGGCGTATTCACATGTTCAGATTTCCACTTACTTTTATATCACCATTCCGACCGACCGCTTCCCCGTTTCATATTGTACAAACTTTTTGGATCGTGGGTTTTCGAATAGGCGGGTTACTGGATAGGCGGGTTCAACATTGCGTTTCCATTGTTCCATCGCCTGCAAACAACACCCGGACTTCCATGATCTACAAATTAGCAAACAAATTCCCCTTTATCTCGTTTTTAACACTTTTTCTTGATCGATGAACTTAGTAAAATTAATTCCCTAGAATAATTTGAAATAAAAGAACATATACTATGTGAAGTCTAATGGAACAATCATATGAACGAGAGGACATTAAAATTCAAATTCGTCGTTGTTATACTTGCGGTGAAGCTAACAGTACAAAATCTTTACTTAAACATCCCAAAATTGATTTTCTTGTAACTTTTCGACGCTTCTCTTATACAAATAGATCCTGGAAACTATAAACATCGCTCGATGTATCTATTCCTTGATTGAAGAACATGTTAGCATGTTTAATGGACTTCATAATTACTGTTAAGACCATCAATGGGGCTTTGTTACAACAATTCCCGCTTCCGAAAATTGCCATCCGCTTTATTTTTGCTCTCTGCTTTCCCTTTCTGGTTACTTACTCATTTTTCGAAAAATGTCTAGGTGTGGGATTTGGCAGATTCACGTCTTCAGATTTCCATTGTTACTTTTATATCACCAGCCTGATCGACTGCTTCCCCGTTTCATATTGAACAAATTTTTTGAATCACGGGTTCCCGAATAGGTGGTTTCAACATCGCGTTTCCATTGTTCTGCCACCTCCAAACAGCACCCAGACTTCCGCGATTTACAAATTAGCAAACAAATTCCCCTTCATCTCGTTTGCTTTCGCTTTCTGTTTACTTGGTCCTTTTTTATGAATGTCTCGTTCTTTTATATACAACACCCGAAGTTCCGCAATATACAAATTGCTTGCTCAACATTGCGCTTCCACTGTTCCCCTACGTACAAACAACACCTAAAAATCCGTGATATACAAATTGATGACCAAAATATGTCATTGACATACAATTTGACCATCGGCCCCTCACGTCTCCTAGGTATATCTTGTGACCCTTTTTTTGTAGCCCGCCCGACTGCTTTCCATACTTGGGCATTTCTTGGAATCTGTTTCACAGGTTGGCAGGTGGACGAAATGTACAATGCTTGGTCGCTCTTCGCCATCCCCGTTGCCTTCGTACTTCTTTCTAGATATGCAATTATTAAGCTTTAATGCTAGTAGTTCATCATGCAGGAACCATTAATATTGTCATTAATGTCCGGAAGGCTGTAGAATATTTGTCATTAATACGAATTAAACCAAGATTTGCGGAGAAGAGTGTTATCATTTCCAAGTATTCATTTCAAACATGATTCAATCTCTTTCGTGCGTCGGTCGGTTGGCGCTTTTAAGAAATCTCTAATTCTTAATCGCTCTCGCTGTCACCGCCACCTTCACACTTTTTTCTAAATATGCAATTCATAAGCTTTAATGGTAACAACTCATTGCGCACGAACCCTGGAGATTGTCATTGATCAGCGAAAGGTTGGAGGAGATATTCCATTAACACACATTAAACCGAGATTTGTGGAGGGTTATATTATCCCTCCCAAATTTTCATTTCAAACATCGTCGGGAGCAAACAGAAATTTTCGTTAACTTGTGGCAGCATTTCTGTCCAGATACAGTAAACACCTTCGGGCATGATGGCTAGAGGTTCCAGTATTCCAGGGCATATTCTTACTACTCATCTACCTCCACCCAGGAGCAAAAAAGGAGATGGTCCCTTGGTACACCGAAAGATATATTTCAAGCCAAATAATTCTAAGGCAACCCTGCCTGCTCAAACAACCTGCCCAGTTGCATTGATGGCTGGCGCAGAGGTTGATGCCATGGATTCCGAGCCGGAATAAGATGATCTGATGGACGATGATATGACAATGCATGATGGCAATGCAGAGACTGTTCCCACTCATGCGTCCAAATTGAAATCAACCATAACGGGCGGAACTTCCCGTCTCAACGATGGCGGTCTTGACAACACCAAAAGAAGGAGTTTCAGAAAAGAAACTGACGTTGAATGCAATAGTCGCTTTGCAGCTCAAAAGTAGGAAGTCTAGAGGTCCAAATTAGTCCGCTTTAAGCGGAAGTCTTTCACTGTAAGGAAATGATCTGTTGATGCTCCCAAAGATATATTTCAAGCCAAAAAAACTATTCAATTGCGGGACCACTGTCCTGTTCTCTGGATATGCAATCAACATCTTAGGGAATGAGGACCATAACTCCCACTAGTGCAAGGCATAGTCTTACCAGTTATCTCCTTCCACCCATAATGGACTAACTTGGGCCTCTGGAATTGCACGTGCAACCTGTGTCCCTGAAGTTTTCGATTGTGAAGAGGCGGTTTCTTGGTGTGTCCTAATTCTGTTAAGGGCTATTCCATTTTCCCTGCAACGTTTTCCGTCTTCTTCCTCACGGGAAGCTTCTGAGAACTATCAATTTTACCACAATATTAATCAATTTTGTATGCATGTTGAAGAGCATATTGATGGCTCCTGCATGTTGCAGATCCCATGCCTGTTTTTGTGGCAGATATGTTCAATGTTTTGGCCCAAAGAACTGGGACCAATTTCTAAGGATAGATATACAGTGCTCAGTGTTCTTTTTCTTTTTTTTTAATGGATTTACTATTAAAAAAAATTGCCTTGGCGTCTTGGTTGTTGCTTCTTTTCTGGATTTAACACCTCTTCTCATTAGCATGGTTCGGTAGTCTCGTAGTTCTTCGATATTGTATTTGCTTAGGTAATTTGTTTTAAAATGGAGCATCTAACAATTATATGGCAATGTACTGTGTCAATCCATGAATATTTTATGCAAACAAAAAATGAATTTAAGACAATTTCAAACCAACGTTCAATTCTATTCGTAATGCGGATAGAACATAGTAATATCAAATCACAATCTTGCAGCAAGATCGCCATTCTTGTTTCTAGACATGTAATTATTAAGCTTTAATGCTAACAACCCATAATGCAAGAAGTTTAATACTTAAGTTAATATGTTACAGTCATGGAAGAATGTATCAAGAACACACTTACACCCACAAGTTGCAATAAAATCTAATCTTCAACAAATCATTTGCTGACAATTACTAGAAAATGATGGTTTTGCAACAATGGGGCGTGTTTGAAACCAATTTGCGCTTATGAAAATTGCCCTTCGCCTTTCTATTTTCCCACTATTTTATCCCCTGTAGTTTCTCTTTCTGATTACTTAATTGTTTTTTACGAAAATGCCTTGCTACGCGGGTTGGCGGATTCATGTGTTTCGATCGAGCGCTTCCCCTTTGTCTAAATTGCACTTTCCATTGTTCCGTGACCTGCAAACAACACTCTGACTTCTGCGATATGCAGATTTACTTCTGGACTCCCACATCATCCCCTCTATCGTGTTACACATTTTGCACCAAAATGTTTCGATATATACAATTTGACACTTGGGGCCTTACGGCTCCTTGGGAACCCGTCACCCTATTTTGAAGCATGTCTGACTGCTTTCCACACCTGACAATTTCTTGGCATCTCTTTGGCGGATCATCGAGTTCACGGGTTCAGGAAATTTCAAATTTCTAGATGTTGTTTCCTATGCCCGCTGCCTTCAGATTTCTTTTCAAGTATATGCAATATGTATACAACTTATCCAACAACATACATAAAACATCTTGCCAGGAAATGGAATAACTATCACAGATTTGAATATATTGGACCTTCTTTTCCCTCTTCTATACTTGACCAAATTGTTGTTTCTTTTTCCCCTCTACTCTCTCTTTCTTGTTACTTAGTCGTTTTTCTGAAAATGCAACTCCGACCAACTAGTAGCCATTCGATGCCTAGGCACTTTTCAGATCGTGAATTCCTGAACAGGCGGGCTCTATATTGAACTTCCATTGTTCTGTGGCCTGCAAACAACACTAAAATTTCCGATCAATACAATTTGACCATCGGGCCCTCATGTCTCCTCCAGGACCCTTGTCAGCCTATTTTGATGCCTGTCCGCCTGCTTTCCACGACCATTTCTTGCATTCTCTTTCGCGGATCATCAGGTTGGTGGGTTCAGACAATTTCCAATTCCTAGTCGTTGTTTTCTTTGCCCGCCACCACCGCACTTCTTTCCAAGTATATGCAATAAGTATATAACTTATCCAGAAACATGCACAAAATATCTTGTCACGAAATGGAATATCTATTACAGATGTGAATATATTAGCTCTTATTTTCCGTCTTCTATACTTAACCAAATTCTCGTTTCTCTTTTCCCTGTAGTTTATCTTTCTCGTCACTTAGTCGTTTTTTCGATAATATCTAGCTGTGCGGGTTGGCAGACTTACGATTTCAGGACTCCTACATCGGCCCCTCTTTCGTGTTACACAATATGCACTCAAAAGTTCTGATCAATACAATTTGACCGTCGGGTTGTCATGTCTCCTCGGGAACCCTTGCCAGTCTATCTTGAAGCCCGTCTCCTGGAACCCTACATCAGCCCCTCTTACGTGTTACACAGTATGCACTCAAAGATCCAATACAATTTGACCGTCGGGGCCTCATGTTTCCTCGGGAACCCTTGTCAGCCTATTTTAAAACCCGTCTGACGGCTTTCCATAACCATTTCTTGCAATTTCTTTCACGGATCGTAGACAATTTCGTATTCCTAGGCGTTGTTTTTTGTGCCCACCACCTTCACACTTTTTTCCAAGTATACACAATAAGTATATAACTTCTCCAGAAACATGCAGAAAATATCCATCCAGGAAATGGGATATCTATTACAGATGTGAATATATGGGAAAATATCTTGCTAGGAAATGGGATATCTATTACAGATGTGAATATATGGGAAAATATCTTGCCAGGAAATGGGATATCCTTCTCGTCACTTATTCATTTTTCCGAAAATGTTTAGCTGCGCGGGTAGGCAGACTTGCGGGTTCACGTTTGCACTCGTGCTCTTATATCGCGACACCGACCGACCGCTTCCCCATTCCATAGCCAACCACTTCTCCGACCGCGGATTCCCGGTAGGTGGGCTCTAGATAGCACTTCTATTGTTCCATTACCTGCGAACAATACCCTCACTTTCGCAATATACAAATTTATAACCAGACTCAGATCATATCGTCTTCCATATTACAGTCTACCTATCATGCCCTCTTCCGTGGTACACATTTTGCATTGAAAACTTCCGAGACATACAATTTGACCGTCGGGTCCTCACGTTTCCTGTGGAACTATTATCACCCCATTTTGAAGCATGTTCGTCCACTTTCCATACTTCGCCATTTCTTCGAATTTCTTTCGTGGATTGTCGAGTTGGCGGGTTCAAGAAATATCCAATTCCTAATCACTGTTTGTTGTGCCCGCACCCTTTTGCAATTAGCAATTAGCAATTATATATAAAATCTTATTTCTAAGTATGCAATTACCAGGTGTTAATGTTAAACCAAGATTTGAGGAGATCTCCCATTAATACGCATAAAACCAAAATTTTCGGATGGTTATATTATCCCTTCCGAGTGTTAATTTCAAACATCATGGAATGTCATTTGCGTGTCGTCGGGTTGTCCCGTTCACGGAATATTCAATCCTCGATTTTGAAAACGAGTTCGACCGACCATTTCCTTATTCCATACTTAGCCAGTCTCAGAATTCCGCAAATATACAAACCGACCGCATAACTGCCCCACCATGTTCTCTTCCATTTTACACATTTTGTAGTAAAAAATTCCGATACATAAAATTTGACCGTCGGACACTCGCCTGCCCTCTTTTGTGGTACACATTTTGCACTGAAAACTTCTGAGACATACAATTTGACCGTCGGGTCCTCACGTCTCCTATGGAACTATTGTCACCCCATTTTGGAGCTCGTTTGTTCGCTTTCCATACTTCGCCATTTCTTCGAATTTCTTTAGTGGATCGTCGGGTTGGCGAGTTCAAGAAATATCCAATTCCTAATCGTTGTTTCCTGTGCCCGTGCCATTTTGCAATTAGCAATTAGCAATTAGCAATTATATATAAGATCTTGTTTCTAAGTATGCAATTAACAAGTGTTAATGCCAAACCAGGATTTGAGGAAATCTCTCATTAATACACATAAAACCAAAATTTCTGGATGGTTATATTATCCCTTCCGAGTGTTAATTTCAAACATCATGAAATGTCATTTGTGCGTCGTCGGGTTGGTCCATTCACGAAATCTTCAATCCTCGATTCCAAAAACAAGTCCGACCGACTGTTTCCCTATTCCATACTTAGCCACTTTCCCAGAATTCCGCAAATATACAAACTAGCCGCTGAACTTCTCCATCATGCTCTCTTCCGTTTTACACGTTTTGCAGTCAAAAATTCTGATACATAAAATTTGACTATGGGACACTCACCTCTCCTGAGTATCCCCCGTAACCCTATTTT
>SNQJ01S0116200.1:15048-26408 GCA_010110895.2 Picea sitchensis | reverse complement strand
AGACTCTCTCACCAGGCATATTGCATGTAAATTTCACCTATGAGTCTCATTAGATATATCACTCACTTTAGATCTCCTTCCAATGGTCATATAGCAACTATTATGAATTTTATGACATAATTGAATCTTGGTTGGAGGAATCCTACTCGTCCACACTTCCCATGAACAATAACACTGTAAAATTCATTTTGTTGGGTGGATATTTATATGAGTCAATTCTTCCTATCTTTCATCCTTCACTGCTTCATTCTATGCAATTGGCCTTCAATGAACATGTAGTTGTAGGTTTTGAGTTACTTTATTGGATTCACTGGAAATATGCTTATAACCAACCTTATTTTATCTAGTATAATATAGGATAGGAATAGTATTAGAATAGTTTTTTACTTCCTTTTTTATTGCATTGTTTAGATGTTTTCTTTTGTTTTTGTTCGAATAACATAGATTTGAATTTGTTTTGGTTTCTTAAATAAAGACCTCCAACTGTGATTAGTCTAGTTTGTAGTTCATGAAGGTTTGATTTAGTTTAAGTTTCCTTTCATCAATGCTTTATTCTTTTCATTTGATGCTTTTTGTTTTTATCTGACTAAAATCTTGGTTTTCCTCCATCGTCATGAGGAAACCATGTGTAGGAATTCTTTGAGAAGTTTAATTGTGAAATTCACTTGTTTTAGCATAAATTACTTTGATGTTGAGAGTTAGACAATTAGTTATCCTGAGATGCTGAAAGAATACATGTTGAGGAATACTTGACCAATGGAACAAGACGGAAACCAAGGTAAGGGAATTATATCCTATGTTCACAACCTTACTTGGGATGGCGTTTATTAAGTACAATTAACTAATAGAGGGTATTCTTGAGACTTTATGGTTCATTTATCCTTTTCCCAATCTTAAAATTTGTTTTCAATCAGAAGGAAAGTAATAATATACTTCACATCTAGCATATGCATCGAGGAATAAAGTATCAAATTTCAGTCTCCCTTTGGTCTACCTAAAATGATATCTAATATTCAGGATTAATCAATGGATCTCAAGCACATTTCTTTAGGGTAGAACAACTAATCGTCAAAGCTACAGTCATTTTCTGCCCAAAGAGAGGAATTTCCAAACATATTTTGATCATGGAAACATATAGTCACTTGAAAAGAAGGACAATATTTGAAGAAGAAACATGTCTTCAAAATATTTTGATTGATCATGAAATAATGGAACTGTGGTTGATTAAGCATATCACTCTGTAACATTAGTTCTAGATATGGAAGAAGTGGGGAGGAAATGAAGATTTCACAAGGCCAAAGAAAAGAAATGTGATGGACAATGAAGTGTATTTTTGGCGATCCCTTACCCCATGAAGCATAAGGCCACAAAAGTAAATTGGAAACGTTCATAAAATCATGATTAAGAATGAAATTCATAGCCAATGCCAACACCAAAGCCCATCTAAATGAGATTATACATGTACTAAATTTCACATGGAATAATCTTACCAAGAAGCTGCAAATTGTTTGTTGGTTGGAATACATGAACCCTGTTGGCATAGGGGCAGACCCAGGGTTCAATGCTTCAAAATCGCACCAACAAAACCCTAACTACTGGCCCTTTCGGCAACACCTGTGAAGCAGATGAAGTCTCACTTGAGGTAGAGGTAGGGTGGGTTACAGGACTCAAGTGTCTACAACCAAGATGGGACACAAATATGTGATTACAACACTAACAGAGTACTTAGCAGTTAACGTTCATTAGAATTTAACCCTTATTCACAATGTAGATTGAAATCATAATTACAGAACAATGCAGTATTCAATAAGATCTAACACATCCAAGCACTCAACACATAGAAATAGATCAGATATAGCATTCATTCACAACACTAGGCACTAAGATATTATATTAGATGCATCTAACATATATCATTACACTAAGCACACATCACATCAATAACATAACAACTATAATTCATAAAGAAACCACAAAACAGGATATATGTGGTTCACCCCAGTGTGGGGATACATCCACCAACTCTTCTCTTTATTTATTGTCTTCTCTCAATCTTCTACAAGCACAAAGCCATAGGAACCCACTATGCATAGGACATGAGATATGCATGCACCTCACTAGATCCTCCTTCCCCGAGCTAGGTTTTAGCACAAAGGCTTATTATAAACAAGCCTCTTACAATCACTTGCACTTAGGTCTGCAAGTTATTAACACACAATATGAAGAAAGCCTCTAGCTCTGCACTAACATGATTCTACTAGATCTCATTTCTAGGTCTCTCTCACTTACTTAGCCTAGATTTATATTTATACATTGCAAAAGGGACTAAACATGGGTAAACCCATGGGATGACATCCCATACCCATTACATAAACCCTAGACCCAAAAATTCCCTAAGAAGAGGCCAAGATCCCGTGATCTTTGCTTATCCTTGCACTCCGCCTTCGACCAACCTGTTGAAGTCCCAAAATCATTCAAACATGACCAAGGTTCTCCAAAACTTGGTCCAGGGCCAACATGCCCCCAACACTCACTTGTGACTCATCCTGAGTCACTATGGTCTGGGTAAATATGCCTCAAATGCCTCGATCTTAGCTCAAGCTGACTTGAACTATTTCGTCGCCAGAGCCTCCTGCTCGAAGAACTCTTGAATGACCTTCTCGGTGACATGTCCTTCCAATCATTGTTCAACTAAGGTGACTACTTGTTCTAGTTGTGCACCTTGTCCTTCAATTTCCTTAAAAAGTGTACAAGCTTCATGCTGCACTAGCTGGAGTCGTTGGGTCACTTCCATGACCTTGCTCTAAATGACATCGGCTTGTTGTTGAACCATGCACTGTTCTTGGGCTCTTTTCATCCTCTCGACTGGTGACAATATCTTCAACTTTGCTTGCACTGTTGTTTCTTGATTCTTTTCCTCCTAGAGTTGTGAATATAGTATCCTGAGCTCAGGGTCCTCTACAAGGCACTCGTAGGTATGCGCACTTCGACTGCTAATTTGTTTTCAGTGCAAGGCTAATTCCTTGATTCTATAAACTGCACTCCTCACAGTTTCTTCTCTTAGATCTCACACTTCCTGCATAGTGCTTGGAATTTCGTGTAACTCCAGTTCATCTATTCTCTATTGGAGCTGCTGAATGGTTTTGACAAGCTTCCTTACTTGTCTTTATATTGGGTCTTCTTCCATATGTTCTAAGCCCGTCACAGAGTGAAGTTCTCTAATGACTGCTTCTTTAACTCCAATCTGATCTATGATTAGATGTTCCTTCTCTTTATGGATTTTCTGCTCTATCCTCTGCAAACTTGTTTTGGATTTTGCCTCTTTCCTGTTGCACAACCCAACATTGTTCTCTGGCTTCCTCTTTTTCTTTCTTTAAGGTCTATGTGGCCTAATATTTTTCTTCCTGAACACGATGAAGGTGAGCTTTAGTTGCATATTTTATTCAACGAAGCTGGGTTGGTCGTCTCCCAACTTTGTTCCTTCTGATGACGGGGGTAGAGTAGACACTACGTAGCTAGAGAGGAGGGCTTGTTGTACCCCTTTTAGCTCTACTTCAATTCTTTCATACATGGTCTCTTGTTTGGCTTCATTGCACTATAAGATATCCTCTGAGGTATCTGAGACAGTGGAAATGATGAAATCTATGTCATCCATCGTGAGCACAGTCTGCATCTGTGGTTTAGTATCTTTAGACTTTTTCCGCGATGTAGGTTTTGTGGGGGAAACCTTTCTTTTCTTGGAGGTCTCAGCTTCGTCAATAGGGTCCCTAGGCAGTGTTACTTAGCCTTGTTTCTGCTTGCCTTATTCTTTGTCTACTTCACCATCACCTCCACCTCCAACTGAGTCTTGTTATAAGATAGTTTGTAGTAAGGATAAAATCTAGATATGAAGAGGCAAACTGGCATAACTGGAACCAATCCTACCCAATGTCACCTCGATAGGATGTTTCTTTCTGTTTAGGGAGGTAAAGCCCAGGGGATACGTCGCCGGTGACCTGGGGTTTTGAGAAGGCAAAGGATTGTAAGAATAAAGGTAAATTCCCCCCTCACAAGTCACCACCGAGAAGATAGTCCATCTAACAACCAATAAAGAGAAGTATAACCAAAAATAGAGATGCACCTGCCTAAGACAAAGCAACAAGAAACATATATATGAAATCTTACTCACTTGGTTAGTACTTCGTGTAATCAATGACTATCTAATATGTATGAGAAATTGAATAATAAATATTGACGAAGTTAATGTTTATAAAATAACAATAATACGCAATGTCACTTCTTCAATAAATGTTAAGAAAACATGGCATTCAATTGTAATAATTAACACTTCATTTAAGCATTGCCTTAAATAACCATGCAATTGCTCATAATAAAAATGATAGCTGCACAAGGAGTTTTAGTAGAAAAAGATTACGACAACAATTAGTTAGTATTGTTAGTATTTAGGCTAGGGTTAGAAAGATTAGTTTAGTAATTTCTTTCAAGTGTTTGATTGAGATTGTGATCAAGTTTACTCAAGACAAAGAGGTCTTTTATATCAGTGCCTTAGGGTTAATGGAGTAAAAAATAGAGGACACAAAAGTTGAAGGATCAAGTGAAAATAATAAGACTAAGGACAAGAGGGTTAGACCTTGAGGTGTTTCTAAGGCAAGGCCTCAAGGATGAAACCCTAGGGGAGGGAGGCTCACTTTGGTGTAGGGGAACTAGGCCTCAGTTCTCTCTCCTCCTTCCTTAGCTCAATGGAAAAAATGGCTAGCATAAAAGGTTAAATAAAACTTAAGACGAGAGGTTTTGTAGGCAATGTGTTTCTATGGCAAGGCTTTACCAGGAAACCCTAGAAAATTAGATCATCAAGGTGTAGGGGAACTAGGCCTTGATGAGTCTTTCCTTCTTAGCTTTAGAAAAGAAAAAACAACTATCATAGGAGAAGTTAGATTTGAGTGTTTCTAAGGCAAGGCTCAATCATGTTCAACAAGTGATAAAAGTAGAGAGTTGCTAAGGCAAGGCTCTATATTCAGAAAATGAAATGGCTGAAAATATTGATAGGGACATGAGACAAGGAACTTATATGTGTGCTTGTCCCCTAGTGTTTTAATCAACAAATTATAACCATAAATGCAAGAGAAATAAAACTACAACCATTCAATTAAGAATTTTTGCAGAAATTTACTTACATTCAACCAAGAAATCAAGTAGCAAACCCTAGTTGTAACACCTTCCATCAAGATAAATTCCAAAATGCCAATAAAAAGGTCTCCTTCAATAGGTGCACCTCAAAATTTTGGCCAAAAACCAAAAGAGGGCACAAATTTCAAACCTCACCAAGTGGTGAGTGAGAGATGATGAAAAAATGAGAGTAAGATCCCTCAATTTATACTGTACCATGACCTAATTTCACATTTAGGTCATAAAAAGGCCAACAAGGCCAAAATACTAAAAATCATATTGTTTTACAACAAATGTTCAAAATTAAACGCTAATCAATCTAAAGAGAGACGTCATGCCCCTTTTAGGGTGACGTTAGCCCCTTCTAGGGAAAATGTAACATCTAAGAGAAAAACGTTAGCCCTCCTTGGGCTTCTGCAACCTGCCACACGTGCCAATACTGCCAAATCTTCCTCCCAAGACGTCCATAAGGTTGGGTTATGTCATGATTATCATGGGTGGTGTCCTGGGCCTTCCAGGGCCAATGTTCCAATGGAGGGGGAAAAACCCCTCTAGGACAATCTTTGCTAGGGTGCCCTTGGTGGAACGTCCTCTTCTTCTCTGGTGCAAAGCCTCTGATCCATCCCTGTTTTGTATATCCCCCCTGATGGGGTATCAACATCCATCTGGCGGGCTCTTTAGCCCCATGGAGGTCCAAAATGATCATCTCCCCATGTGTACCGATCCAACATGGTACCTGTCCATCGTGCATGATCCTGCAAATCAACAACTACGCCTTCCATGGGCTCATAAGTCACAGGGATCATAGAAATTCAATCACATCTCATCATCAATATTATTAAACATGTGCATAAAATCCCTAATACCTCAGTTAAAATCTCAAAGACATTACACAAGCCTGCAATACAAGTTTTTGGAAAGTGACAGGGCATCCTATTGGGATAGTGTCCATTGGAAGAGGAAAGTTTCCAAAATAGACCTCATCTGAGCCATGTAAGTGGGTGATGTGGATAAGGTATGTCCATGCAAGTGGGTGTAGTGAGAGAAAAGGGTGCAAATATTTACCTATGGGTGCCTTTGTAGAAGGCGAGCTTCACCTATCTTGGATGCAATTTTTTCTAAGCCCATTCATGCCTTTTATTATTTATTATTTTAATGTTTATTGATTTTTATTCAAGAGGCTAATCAGGGGACACTACCCTGGCATTGTCACCGGTGGTGACATCATTGCCCACAAGTACTTTCACATAAATGAAAATGTTGGCTCGTGATTAGATCCCCTTTCCCTTGGCCATGCAACCAAGGGTCACTACCCTAGCGTGGTAACCAACTGGTGGTAATATCATACTAATAGGTACCCATGGACCTAATAGGCTAGCTCATGATTAGACCCCCTATCCTCTGACTAGGTCTTGTTTTATTATTTTTTTACGGGTCCCTCTTGTTTCTTGCTGAGAAGCCTTTTATTTTTTTCTTGGGGATCCTTGGGCGAAGCATCTCGAGGTCTTATTCTAAGGATTTTATATTTTTCCATCTTTCTTTTACCTTCTGGGCCTTTAGCCCCTTCTTCCCACTAGGTAAGGTGCAATCCTCGAATGATAGTTCAACCCAATGCCTAGACAAGTGTCATGTGATAGGTGAGAGGCAAGCAAGATGAAAAAGTGGTGCTATGATGAGAGCGGATGATGGATTTTCAGAAATACCCCCAGTGGAAAACCATAACCTACAAACATAGGCTTACTACGACATCTTGTCATTCCCCCTAGACATGGTCAAGTGGGAAAGTATAAGGTCCAAGCATTTTTTAGAAACAAAATGAATCAAATGCACATATTCAAGGGTTTTGATGATCAAAGTGACACATGCCATGATACTCAGACTCATTACCTCATGGAGCAAGAACCATCTCTGACACAAGACCAAGCCGATGGTGATGGATGTTACTCCTGACAAGATAGAGGCGCTGAAAAGAAGAAAATGTGGGTCCTCCAGGGCCATGCTAATGTCGATCCAACTCATGGTACTCAATGTCTAGGACTCATGGGCCTCGAGACATGATCTCCTAGTTATCCCTAAAAGTGGGGGATAACATCTGACTCCAACTCGGGCACATGTGCTCACCGTAGAGCGTAGGAGAAACTCAACATCTCTAGAATAACCTGTTTACCTGCTTGATCTCAGTAGAAAACATTAGCAACTGATTAGGGTGGTGATACCGCGCCAACATATATATATATATATAAGAGTGAAGTAAATCAATCAAAAGTGTTAATGAAAAAGAAAACTACTTACGTGTTGGTTGGATGTTGGGTGTAGTCAAACAACTAGTGAAGCCAATCCATCAACATCCCACAATACCTGCCTTTGTGCTTCATCATAAACCAAAATAGTTATAAGTCAAGCACACAAATGACATGGGTTATAACATATATCATATCTTCGGAAATCACAAGGTCTAACTCATGGAGGCAGGTGGGAGGGATAAAATCGTGCCAAGTCAATATTCAAGGAAATTACTCAATCCAATTCAGGAAGGGGTCATGAAAATTCCAAGGTTCAGAAAACTGACTGAAAGGGTCAGAAAACTAGATACCTGGGACGTGTTAACACTCTAGATCTTGGGAAGGGATCGACAAAGATCTAGCAGACAACTGGTAATTTTTTAAGGGAAAGTTGAAAAACTGAGATGACAGACTTAAACTTGTAGTATTCAACCAACCCTTGGATTCTAGGGTTTTCCCCTTAGGAAACTCAATATAAAAGGAATATCTCCCATCTACACCTCTAGAGACACAACAAAGTAAGGTAATGGGAGGTGGTTGGAGAAATATTTCATAAGAGTCCTTCTTGAGGCACACAATGCCCTCACTCTTATCAAAACCAGAGCACAATGGTATTTGATAGTCATCTTCATAGGATAAATCCAAGTTATCGGAGGAGTAATCATCAAATCCCTCAAGGTAAGACTGAAAGTTGTTAGGGAAACATGGCACTAGGTCATCCTTGGGTTCTTGGGGAACATCAGTAAATATATAATCCCCCTGTTTCCACTGGTCAAAATCAAAGGTAATCTGTCGTGATAACTATGAAGGAAAAAGTTGGGAATGATTCTTAATGTCGTAAATGGGGTCCATATCAAAATCAATTACATCCCATTTATGTCTTCCAACATGTATGAACTCATCAATATCAACTATGTCAGTATCAGTATCATAACATGGAGGATTCAAAACACTCATATGATTATCTATCTCCTCCTCCTTTTCCAAATCATAAAGTAGAAAATTATCAAAATTTTGGGGAGAAGGGTAACTTACTGTTTCTTCTTGTGAAGGAGCTTCAAGGACTTTGGTATTTTCAACATGCATTATTGTTTCATCCTCATGAACTTCTCCTTTGTCTTTGATTGTACAACAACTAACCTCATCGTCCTTTTGTTGTGCAGGAGAAACATGATCTTGGATTGCTTCATAAGAGGGAGGAGCATAGGTTGATACTTCATCATTTTTCTTAGGTTCCATCTCCTCAGCCATGTCTTCAACAATCCTATGTTGAATGATGGTTTGTTCCCCTTCTTCTTGGAAATCATCAATGAAGTTCTCATGGGAAAACAAAATTTCCATACTAAGCGTACCTGAGGTAAAGATATCTTTTATCCCAGATAAGGAGATGTTTTCTTCAATTCTTGTAGCCATTCTGTAATCTTCATTGAGCATCCTTGGGTCCCTTTTACTGAGGGGAAAACTTAGATGCACCAGAAGCGCATGGGTATAGACATGGACAATGTACTCGTCTGCAGGGTGATGGATTTTAGGATTATGACATAGAGTGCCCTCAAACCTACTCTAGAAGTCTCTGAGAGTTTCATTCACATCTTGTTTTATATGTTCAAATATTTTTATTAGCACTAAGATGTCTTCTAATCGAATGCCCCATTTTTTGAGAAAGGTTCCTTCCAATTGTTCCATATTTGTGATGCTAGTGTCAGGAAGATTTTCATACCATTTTCTAGCATTCCTGTGAAGAGTGGTGGGAAAAAGTTTCATCACTAAATCTTTGGCATCATCATCAATAATATGGATTCCAAAATAATAATAAAAATCATTCATATGAAATTCATCTCTTTCCCCATCACTACCAGTGAACCTAGGGAGCCATTCGCCATTTATCCGGGGCATTTTTCGTGGGTATCCTGGGATTTTTACCATGTCTAAAGTCTTGTAATTTATGGGATCCCATTGTGAATTCATTGTTGGCTTCGTCATCAGTGGAGTCGCTAGATAAGTTTCTTGAAATTTCAAAAGATAAGGTGAAAATACCCTAAGTGGAGTTACCAGGTAAGCCTGTAAGATAAAGACTTCTATAGGAAAAGATTACCAAAAAGTTGTCATCTTAAGGAAGGTTTGACTCAGTGTTCCTGACAATGACGCCAAAATGTTATCACATAGTTTGTAGTAAGGATAAAATCTAGATATGAAGAGGAAAACTGGTGTAACAGGAACCAATCCTACCCAATGTCACCTCAACCGGATGGTTCTTTCTGTTTAGGGAGGTAAGGCCCAGGGGAGATGTCCCCGGTGACCTGGGGTTTTGGGAAGGCAAAGGATTGTAAAAATAAAGGTAAATTCCCCCCTCAAAAGTTACCACCGAGTAGATAGTCCAGCAAACAACCAATAAAGAGAAGTATAACCAAAAATAGAGATGCACCTTCCTGAGACAAATCAACAAGAAACAAATATATGCAAGATTACTCACTTGGTTAGTACTTCATGTAATCAATGACTATCTCATATGTATGAGCAATTGAATAATAAATATTGATGAAGTCAATGTTTATAAAATAACAAAAATACACAATTTCACTTCTTCAATATATGTTAAGAAAATGTGGCATTCAATTGTAATAATTAACACTTCATTTAAGCAATGCCTTAAATAACCATTCAGTTTCTCATAAGAAAAACAATAGCTGCACAATGAGTTTTAGTAGAAAAATATGATGACAACAATTATTTAGTAGGGTTAGTCTTTAGGCTAGGGTTATAAAGATTAGTAATTTCTTTCAAGTGTTTGATTGAGATTGTGATCAAGTTTACTCAAGACAAAGAGGTTTTTTAGATCAGTACCTTAGGGTTAATGGAGTAAAAAATTGAGGACACAAGATTTGAAGGATCAACTGAAAATAATAAGACTAAGGACAAGAGGGTTACACCTTGAGGTTTTGCTAAGGCAAGGCCTCAAGGATGAAACCCTAGGGGAGGGAAGATCACTTTGGTGTAGGGGAACTAGGCCTCAGTTCTCTCTCCTCCTTTGTTAGCTCAATGGAAAAAATGGATAGAATAAAAGGTTGCATAAAACTTAACACAAGAGTTTTTGTAGGAAACATGTTGCTATGGAAAGGCTTTACCAACAAACCCTAGAAAAGTGGTTCATGAAGGTGTAGGGGAACTATGCCTTGATGCGTCTTTCCTTCTTATCTTTAGAAAAGAAAAACATGCTAGCATAGGAGAAGATAGATTTGAGTGTTGCTAAGGCAAGACTCAATCCTCTTCAACAAGTGCTAAAAGTAGAGTGTTGCTAAGGCAAGGCTCTATCTTCAACAAATGAAATGGCTGAAAATATTGATAGGGACATGAGACAAGGACCTTCTATGTGTGCTTGTCCCCTAGGGTTTTAATTAGCAAATTATAACCATAAATTCAAGATAAATAAAACTACAACCATTCAATTAAGAAGTTTTGCAGAAATTTGCTTACATTCAACCAAGAAATCAAGTAGAAAACCCTAGTTGTAACACCTTCCATCAAGATAAATGACAAAATTCCAATAAAAAGGTCTCCTTCAACAAGTGCGCCTCAAAATTTCAGCCAAAACCCTAAAGAGGGTGAAAATTTCAGACCTCACCAAGTGGTGAGTGAGATATGATGAAAAAATGAGAGAAAAAACCCTCAATTTATATTGTACCATGACCTGATTTCACATTTAGCTCATAAAAAGGCCGACTAGGCCAAAATACTAAAAATCATATTGTTTTACATCAAATGTTCAAAATTAAACCCTAATCAAGCTAAAGAGAGATGTCCGACCCCTTTTAGGGTGACGTTAGGCCCTTCTAGGGAAAATGCAACATCTAAGAGAAAAACGTTAGCCCTCCTTGGGGTTCTCCAACTTGCCACACAACAAAATACTGCCAA
>SNQJ01S0116200.1:0-15038 GCA_010110895.2 Picea sitchensis | reverse complement strand
TATTCCATGTGAAATTTAGTACATGTATAATCTCATTTAGATGGGCTTTGGTGTTGGCATTGGCTATGAATTTCATTCTTAATCATGATTTTATGAACGTTTCCAATTTACTTTTGTGGCCTTATGCTTCATGGGGTAAGGGATCGCCAAAAATACACTTCATTGTCCATCACATTTCTTTTCTTTGGCCTTGTGAAATCTTCATTTCCTCCCCACTTCTTCCATATCTAGAACTAATGTTACAGAGTGATATGCTTAATCAACCACAGTTCCATTATTTCATGATCAATCAAAATATTTTGAAGACATGTTTCTTCTTCAAATATTGTCCTTCTTTTCAAGTGACTATATGTTTCCATGATCAAAATATGTTTGGAAATTCCTCTCTTTGGGCAGAAAATGACTGTAGCTTTGACGATTAGTTGTTCTACCCTAAAGAAATGTGCTTGAGATCCATTGATTAATCCTGAATATTAGATATCATTTTAGGTAGACCAAAGGGAGACTGAAATTTGATACTTTATTCCTCGATGCATATGCTAGATGTGAAGTATATTATTACTTTCCTTCTGATTGAAAACAAATTTTAAGATTGGGAAAAGGATAAATGAACCATAAAGTCTCAAGAATACCCTCTATTAGTTAATTGTACTTAATAAACGCCATCCCAAGTAAGGTTGTGAACATAGGATATAATTCCCTTACCTTGGTTTCCGTCTTGTTCCATTGGTCAAGTATTCCTCAACATGTATTCTTTCAGCATCTCAGGATAACTAATTGTCTAACTCTCAACATCAAAGTAATTTATGCTAAAACAAGTGAATTTCACAATTAAACTTCTCAAAGAATTCCTACACATGGTTTCCTCATGACGATGGAGGAAAACCAAGATTTTAGTCAGATAAAAACAAAAAGCATCAAATGAAAAGAATAAAGCATTGATGAAAGGAAACTTAAACTAAATCAAACCTTCATGAACTACAAACTAGACTAATCACAGTTGGAGGTCTTTATTTAAGAAACCAAAACAAATTCAAATCTATGTTATTCGAACAAAAACAAAAGAAAACATCTAAACAATGCAATAAAAAAGGAAGTAAAAAACTATTCTAATACTATTCCTATCCTATATTATACTAGATAAAATAAGGTTGGTTATAAGCATATTTCCAGTGAATCCAATAAAGTAACTCAAAACCTACAACTACATGTTCATTGAAGGCCAATTGCATAGAATGAAGCAGTGAAGGATGAAAGATAGGAAGAATTGACTCATATAAATATCCACCCAACAAAATGAATTTTACAGTGTTATTGTTCATGGGAAGTGTGGACGAGTAGGATTCCTCCAACCAAGATTCAATTATGTCATAAAATTCATAATAGTTGCTATATGACCATTGGAAGGAGATCTAAAGTGAGTGATATATCTAATGAGACTCATAGGTGAAATTTACATGCAATATGCCTGGTGAGAGAGTCTTGGAGTGGGTGGTATTGTTCATTCTAGGGGTCGAAGTAAGACGATGAGAACATGTCATAATTGTCAACTGAAATTGGAGTGCTTTGTTATCAATGCAAATATCCTTGGGTCCAAATTTCACATATTTTGAATGTTGATGGGAGAGATGATAGATGATTGTTTGAGGGAAACATTGATGAAAGATGAATCCAAAGCTTCTCCTATGAAATCAATGAAATCATGTGAAGGGTTTTGGAGAATTGAAATTACATCTAAGGACGAGTGATGCACTTGCTCCTCATGAATAACAATTACTAGAGCAAGTTGAGACAATGACATTTCCTAGTTTATATCAATTCTTCTTGTGTTTTTCATGGTGATGGGTTGTTCATTTGTTATGATTTCTTCGTGAGGGTATGAAAAATCATCATGCTCTGTATACCTCAAATTTTGTGTGATTAACATATGTGCATCAAAGTAAAAAAAATTAGATTGTGTAGGACCAACGAATGATAGGTTAGCACTCACATTTAATTTTGGAACAGAAAAGTAGTCATCGAAAACGAGTTCATTGATATCAAATTGTGTTTCAACATGTTCCAAAAATCCATATTGTGAAGGATCGATAACATTATGTGTCATGGATGGAATTCCATTAAGAAATAATGATTGATCGATCAGGGTTGGACACTCTTCTTGTTTTGGTTTATCATTCAATGTTTCATCATAAAAAGAGTGATGTGATGAGTGTAATGCATGATAAACATATTTTTGCTCATATGGGTAATTATCATCAAACATATTTGTATACAGTGCATGAAGATAACGAGATTTATGCAATGATGGATTTGTCACATACCAAAGTATATTCATGATTTTATGAAGGGGAGATGGTAAATGGTTCATACTTCAAGGCTAATGGGTATAAGATTTATTTTAAGGATTTCCCCATAGCTATGTCAGAGTGTTTGTCTGATAACATGCACATCATATTGTTCATGGTCAGATCTGAATTTTGTGAATGAGAGATGGTTTTATCATCTAGATCAAACTCTTTATAA
This sequence comes from Picea sitchensis, assembly GCA_010110895.2. Lineage (NCBI taxonomy): Eukaryota > Viridiplantae > Streptophyta > Pinopsida > Pinales > Pinaceae > Picea > Picea sitchensis. The sequence continues at coordinate 12,515 of SNQJ01S0116200.1, read as the reverse complement.
ATAGAGACAATATATGAAAACCAATTAAGGATTTGTTGGTCTGAGGGTTTATCATCTTCGGGAAATCTATAATAAATCTGCATAACTCTTAGAAATAATTTATCCTAAGATTCATTTTCGAGCCTACAGATTTTTGAAATCTCATCAAAGAGTTCATCATAAACATAATCTTCATGTTCAACAATAAACATTTCCATAAATTGTTTTGAGATATGAATCAACTTTGTTGGCAATGTCCTAAGCTAAGTTTTAATTCACCCTTCAAATGTGAGGATGAATAATCAACATGATTCATTGTCCTAAACAATCTTAATATTTTTTTGAATGATGTTAAAATGACTAAGATGCGCAAATGCAGAGACATACCCTTGACCATCGAACTTTGAGTTTGATAAGAGATTGATTGTCTTGAGTGAAATGGCCTTGGTGGGTCTCGAAAGAATCAAAGGGTCATCCCATACAGATATGTGGAGAGGAGCCACAAGTTGTTTAAAATTTAAGTGAAGTCACTCCACATGGGAAGGCTTGTCATCTGACCCTCCTTCTAGCGCCAATTCTATTTACAGTTCAAAATCACCCTTTGTCAACAACAAGGGTTGCCCTTGGTACAAAGTCCCAATTAGAACTCTCAACATTTGGAATAGGGAACCCATATAGGTTCTTTATCCAGGTGAATATAGGTGGCCACCCACCTTTTCCGATTGGCTCAAAACAGTTTTTTGGCAATTTTGGCAATTTACTATTTTTAGCAGGTTTTAACTTCTGGGGCCATTTTGAGGGCCTAAATGAAGGTTTTTTGAGATCAAGGTTCTCAATTATAGTCAAAGGAATTATTAATCCCCAAAAATGAATCTCCTCGATGATACCTTTCCAACGAGCTATCATACGCCTAAAATGAGGATCGTATGCAAAAGTTACGACCCCGGGAAGTTGATGTACTAACTTACCCAAACGGGGCCAGCATGAATTTTGGCGCTTCATCTCCTAGGGTTAGGTTTTTGGATGTATAGGGTTTTTGGCATTCCTGTTTATTGTAAAAATTCCTTCAGAGCCTCATTGTAATCATCTTCTTGCGAATACGAGTAGTCGTCACATCTCTTCTCAGAGATAAGCTGGCACCATTCTAGCGAGTCTTTCACTTTGTATTTTTACAGTCTCTGTACATTTATTTCATTAATAGAAATCGTGTATTACTGTATATATGTGTTTATGGTTTCATATCTGATACTTTTATGTTATATTATTTAATATCTTTGATATCTGTGTGCATTTCTTTATTATATCTCCGCTCGCATTTCGTGCCGAAAATAATCGGGATCAATTATGGCCTAGATACTGGTTTTGGTTTTATCGGTTGTGGCCTGGTCCACCGATGAAGGTGAATGATGGATGGTTATGCAAACGAAACATGTAGTTGAAGACTATGTAAATGCATTAAAAAACTCTAATCTACTTCTACTCTATCCTATCCTATCCGGGAGTAGATTTTTCGTAACCGAATGAGCAATGACATGAAAATAACTCTACCAATAGCTTCACCCAGATAGTTGTAATGAAGAAATAAAGTTAGATAACACATGCACATGAATATATAACCAGAATAATCTAATTCAATATATCATATGTATGGAAAACTCATATACTCAAGACATAAAACATGAGGATGAATAATAAACTAAAAGAAAGACATTAATTGCATCAAAAAAGTCTATCAACAAACATCCTCTTACAACCAATGTAAACAAAAAAACATTATGTTGGAATTAGTTCACAACAAACAACAATGCACATAAATTGTTCTCTCTATCAAAATATGTCCCTGAGGTCTTCTAAGTATTATGAGTCTTAGCAATGGTACTTCCAAGATCCATGGAAAGCTCTGCAATTTTAGTTGACATTGTCTTCCCAAAATAGTTCAAAAATATACAATGTTTGAAGAGCCAAAACCCTTTATTTGGGTTCAATTCTAGTATTTATTAAGGTTCAATATGATCATTGGCCTTTTGTCTTCCTCTGTGACCTTTCACCTTCCAATGTTTATCCTTATTTCCTTTAAGATGATGAGGGAACAAAGATGGCAGTTGTATTTTGAATTTGTCCTCTACTGTTGGTGGGATGTAATAGATATGAGCTATAGTGCCTCTCATTCACTGTAATAATTGAATTAGAAATTAATATCTTTGATCATCATAGGGTTCAGACTCTTTTATCCATTCTATCTTGGCTCCTTTCTATGATTCCCTCTCTGTGCCAATTGAGGTTGTCTTTAATGCTATATTGTCTTTGGTAGGTCGCATTACAAGAGTGTGTCGTCCTCTCAACATAGGTACCTAACACCATTAAACGTATCCCATATGAGTGGCCTCATAGGGATACTTAAACAAACTATTAAAAAAAACATTCAAACCAATCAAACTCAAGCATTAACTAATTGAAATTGTGCATAAACTTCCCTATTTGTGACTCCTCTATTTGCGGCTGAAGTGTTGTGTTCTCCCGGGGTTTTCGACAAGGTGTCATATATTAATCTTGAAAAATGAAGAAAATTAATGAGGAATTTCTCCAATCATATAACTTGAGAGTTGTATATCTAATACATATCTTTCCAATGGTACAAATAAGACACAAAATGGACACATGAATCAAGCTTTATGGTCAAAATACAAACAATAGTTTTTTGGGGGGGCTGTCCCTTTTTAGAGAAGTTAGTGGGAAATCCTCTGATTTGCATCAGACTTCAACTTGTGAACTCCTCCAATGTATCGGAGGTCAAGTTATGAACTTAAAAAAGAGAAAACTTACTCCTATTCTTGGAAATTCTCTAAGTGATAGTGGCTTAAGTTCTCAAGGAAAGTGGTCGTTGTAATACCTGGGCCTAAATGTCTTGGGTTAGATAAAATCACTGCACAATGGTTTCATGAAAGATTGGTTTCAAGTGATAGTGCTTGGTTTAATTTTGGTTTCGTATGCACAAGAAAATAAGGTCTTGATCAACTCCATTCAATAAGTTGTAGTAAGGGTGAGTAGGAGGAAGAAATTGAGGAGAAGATGTAAAGGTTTGTTCTGGACATCAAGTCTTTCAGCATGCCTAAGGAGGAAAAACTTTGGAAAACAAGATTCTCTTGAATTCAAAGTTTCAGGAAACTGAAAGTGCTATAACTACACTACAATCAAACATCCATTACAACATAGTCACCACAATCCATGCAAATCCTTTGATCATGAACATTTAGTATCATATGCAAATAAGATGGAAATAGAAGATGACTTTCATTAAACAAGAAGTCTCATATCAAGTTACATAACTAGAGAACTAGAGCTTCATTAAAACATTACAATACAGGATCTTAGCTCAACCATCGACCATTACAAAATATCAAAACTGCATACATATACTGAGAATTGTTGCAACCACCAGGAGCGTGATCAGGACCCTGCATTCAAAGCTTCCAGTCAACACCCACTCTGTTAGACTGTGCTGGCATTCTTATGTCATATGCAAGCTCAGATCAACATTGGTTTTGTAGGAAAATATACTCGCAAGAGTACACGGGCTGACGGTTCATTCCCCACGGTTGAACTTTCCATAACTTCCATTTATGGAGTGAGCCGAGGTTTCAACCACCACTCCTTTTTTCATTAACTTCCTTCATCAAGATCGGGACAGTACTTAACGCCCATTGATCTACCATGCACTTCTAGAGGCCCTTCGAGTCAAACCGACACCTTGAAACTATGATGGTCTCGTTCTTTAACTCACATAGGCATATTCGGCTTTTGGTGTAGGTCTCATGAAATTCACACTCTTTCCTTCACACTCCCAAAGCTCCTGGTGCCAGCTTCTCCTTCACCACATTATTCATGCATGTGACCTTGGGCCATGACCATGGGCCCAACTCCTAGGTGCATCGCGATTTTGCGTTCCAGGGGCCTTCACACACATCACTTGACTACACCCTCCCGATACCCGACATTGCGAAATTTCCCTTCTTCAGATTAACGATCGGATATGCTATGCATTCGACAACCACGATTTCTTTCAAAAATCCCGAAAGTCACAATCATGCACTCGGTGCTTACCTTTTGTTTTCTTGGGCCCACCTCCTATGAGGCCTTGGGCTGTGACCATGGGCCCAACTCCTGGGCACATTACGATTTCTCATTTTAGGAACTTGAGCCTTGCTCCATGTTGAAACCTTCAACTCCCAAAATCATGATTTCTCTTATCAGCTGCTACGTGTCCTTTTGGTTTGGACAACCCAAATCTATTTTCTTTCAAAAATCCTGAAAGTTGGGTCGATTGCCACTTGTCTGCCTAATATCCATGGCTCAGATCTAATATTCATCATATCGGGATTTCGCATCTTGGGAAGTTGAAATATTACTCACCTCCCTTCTCCTGATTCCCTATTCTACGCTTGCCTCAGATCCACGATCCACGATTTTCCTCGATCCAACGACTTAGATCAACTCATGAGTCCTCCCGGCTCTACCCTTTGACTTTTCCACTCCGCAAGTCAGCGAAATGTTGATCTTTCACCATATACCCTTTCCAACACCAACGACTAGGATTGACCTCATGACTTTGGACTTCTGTCTGACGTTAAACTTCACGCAACTTTATGATCCCAGTAGCTTGAAGGCCGCAAATCTGAACTTCGAATGGAGCCTCCTCCATTGAAAACTAAAACTGCTTGCTCGCTTGATTTGAGTCCATATTATATCACTCTAAGTGTTTCACTTTGTGCTCATGGTTGCGTCCTACGTAAATAAAAAATTGGACTACTGGTTAAGGGCTCGTGAAAGCAGAAGGATCGGCGATCGAGGTAAAGGAGATGAGTGTCGAAACAAAATGACTTCCCTGACTGAAGGGGAATATTTAAAGACATGGCTTGTGAAAGAGATAAAATAGGGCATGGGCATAGACTCGGTATATACCACCAACTCATAGGACTCTGACAAGTTCATGTGATAACATTTTGGCTCCACAGGGGATGGCATGTTCCCTGGAGCTGCTAAGAACGCGCAGTTCTAGTGCCTTATCTATTGGGATATGGAGTCTTTATANAAAAAAAAAAAAAAAAAAAGTGATATTTAAAATGACATGGAAAGCCTCTCATGGCTTTAAGTAACAAAATTTTTCATAAAATTCCCATTTACAGGGCTACCAAAAACTTCAGCATCCTCCAAATTTTGAAACTTGTAAGTGTTATTTGAAAAGCTTTAGAAATTTTGAAGGGGTCGATCCATAAGGCCTAAAATTTATCGTTCTTGTCTTTATCTTGCCTAGGTGCATCCCATTTAAGTACTAGATCTCCCATTTGGAAATCCTCTTTGTTGACATTTTTGTCAAAATCTCACTTGATCTTCTGTTGATGGTCATGTGCTTTGTCCAATAGATGCTCCCTAGTCTACTACACTTCTACCAATTGTTGTATTCTTCTAATCATATAATTTGGTTCTCCCTGGTAATCTTGGAAGAATGTTTCCACAGGCAAGGCAAGATGAGAAGGAAAGATGGCATCAATTCCATACACAAGATGGAAAGGAGAGACACCAAGAGATCTCTTTGCTGACACTTTGTCAACCCATAAAGCAAATTTAATCTTTGAATCCCATGCTTTCTTATTGTCCTCTAACAATATTTGGATGATCTTAATAAGGATTTTTTTAGAGGACTCTTCCAGTCCATTACCTTGGGGGTAGTAAGGAGTAGAGTGAAGTAATGTGATTCCAAACTATTCACATAACTTAATCAATGGTTCAGCCTTAAAAGTTGAAGCATTATCAGTAACAATTTTGTTTGGACAACCAAATATTTCAATAATATCCTCAAGAAAACCAATGATTACCCTGTGGGAAGAATTTCTTGTGGGGATGGATTCTATCCATTTAGTAAAGTAGTCTATGGCAGTCAAGATCCATCTATGCTGACCACTTAAAGAAGGATGGATTTCCCAAATAAAATCGAGGCCTCACTGCTGAAAGGGAACTGAAGCTACCACATGATTTAGTGGAAAAAACTTGAGTTGTTGCTTTCCAACAAATTTATAACACTTAACACAATACCTGATCTTATCACAAACATCAGTGAATAGGCTAGGCTAGAAATAGCCATCTCTGAGAATATTGTAAGCCATGGTTCTCTAGAAGTGATGTCCCCCACACAAACTGTCATGAAAATCAGACATAATTTGTTGGTCTTCCTGTGGTTCTAAACATCTCAACAACACCCCTAGAGGATATTTCCAATATAAAACTTGATCAATGAGGCAATATTTAATTGATCTAAGATTTAAAGCTCTTACTTTTCTATTTTCCGTGCCATCAAGAGGCTGTAACTTATGTAGAAATAAAATGATGTCCCTGTGCCAAGCACATTCTACTAATGGAGAGCTGACTTGAGAACTCGTATCAAACAACTCACCCTGTCGATTTTCTGAGTAAGCATTGATGAAATTTACCCCCAAGGCTTTGCAATTAGTTTCATCCAGCAGCTTGTCTAAACCTTTACCATTAACCAACTTAGTGGGTATTATCTCCAAGTCAAATTCAAGGATTTTAGCAATCCATTTTCTCCTTCTCCCGTCTATGTCGGGATGAATGAGAATCTCCTTCACAGAAGCTGAAGGGACATATGAAATGAATTTTGAATGCAAAAAATAGACCCTGAAGGATTTGAGAGCCTTAACCAGAGAATAGGCATGTTTTTCCATGATGTCATATTTCATCTCTGCATCTCTCAATGCCCTACTGAAAAAGGCAATGGGATGCTCAAACCCTTCATCATTCTTTTGCAATAAAATGGTTGCCACAGTGTCAAATGAAGCAAAGGAGAAAATTATAAAATATTTGGAGTAATCAGGGCTGATGAGCACAAGTGCTTCAGTCACGACCTTCTTTATTTGATCGAAGGAATAACAATATCCAACAATCCATTTTATTGTGTTTCCTTTCCTCAACATGAATGTAACGTTCTTCACAAGTTCAGCAAAATTATAAACAAATCTCATCAGAAAATTAATCTTCCCCAAGAAAGACCGAACTTCTTTCTTGGACCTAGGAAGTGCTAAGGTTTGGATGGCTTCCACCCTCCTGGGATCAATCTTTACTCACTCATTTGATACTATGTGCCCCAGTAATTTTCCCTCCTTCATAGCAAACAATGATTTCTTGGGATTCAAGGAGAGATCAATTTTTTTGCATTTTTGGAAGACCTTTCTCAGATGATGATAATGTTCTTTATCAGTCCTGGAGAAAACTATAATGTCATCCAGATAAATAACTACAAATTTATCCTTTTCCCCAATGAAGGCGATGTCCATAGCTTGCTGGAAATTTTCTCCTACATTCATCAATCCAAAGGGAATCTTGGCATACATGAATGCACCCCATGGAGTGGTGAAAGTTGTCTTCTCTTTGTCCTTGGGTAAGACAGAAATCTGATTGTAACCAGAGAAGCCATCAATCATAGACATCCTAGATGCACCTATCACCCTCTGTAATATGTGCTCCATCTTGGGCAAGGGGTAGTTTTCCTTCTTGGAGCTTCTGTTTAGGTTTATGAAATTGACACAAAGTCTGATTTCTCCACTCTTCTTTATCATTGGGACAAAGTTAGCCACCCATTCAAAATACCTTAAAGGAATGTTAATCTGAGAATCCAAAAGATTCTTTACCTCTTTCTCCATGATAGGCAACAACATGGGGTTGATCTGCCTCAGCGTCTGCCTAAACGGTTTGGCCTCTTCCTTCAATGGGATCTTATGCTCAATGATGCTTGTATCATATGTTCTGATATATTCATATGTCCAAGAAAATACATCAACAAAATATTTTAATAGCTCAACATATTCATCCCTTTGTTCCTTTGACAGACTGCTCGATAACTTGACAATTTTTGGATCCTTCTCTGTAACAATGTTTCATTCAGTTACATCAACATCATCAACCGATCCTTTAACTTTCAATACTACATCATTTATGTCGAATAGTCTTTCCAAAGGAACTAGTCCATTCAGAATGTGATTTCTAGGCAACTAAACAATATGGTGATTAGCGATTTTTTTCAGGAAAACATCAACATGAGGATCACTTTAAGAATCCTGATCTTGATTATTATGTAGTGTAGAAAAATCATCACCAGTCTCAAGGAATCTTTTGATCTTGAGATCATCCTCAAATAATTTCCAATGCTTGACATTGTTAGGTATAGAGGGTCTGTAATTTACTTATACATCATACCTAAGATTTGGTGGCAAAGGAACGTTGAAATTGCTTGTTGAAACAACCAGAGAATCAATGATAAAGTTTGCTTCTCTTGGAATAAATGAAATGTTGAAAGCCAGGAAAAAACTGTCAACAAGGTCCCACGCTTCATTTATATAACTTATTAGCCTAGGGTGCTTAGCTTGGTAAAGATTCTTGACTTGATGGAAAATTAACTCAACATCCCCAAATAATGATATCTCTTCAATTCCCATGTCCTTTGCAACCCTTAAACCTAAGACGAGATATCATATTCTGCCACATTATTGGTAGCTTTGAATTCTAACTTCTAGAACATAGTTATAGTCTCTTGAGTAGGTGAAACAAAAACCACTCCAGCACTAACACCTTCCTTAGAAGAGGCTCCATTGAAGAGCATTTTCCACACAGAGTTGATAGGAGGGGAATTTTCAGGAAAAATGATAGGCCACCTTTTGATTTCCAGAGGAGTTTCAGGAGTGTCGGCGAGTTGCAGAAAACTAGATCCCAAATTTGTATCAAGAGAAAAAATAGGATGGTTTGTGGGGTTTTCTTCATCACTGATAATGTAGGCCAACTGAGCTTCCCTATAAAGTCTTCTATGATCACCCCCAAACACCAGAATGGTGGAATAGGTGAGGTCCATCTACAAGGTTCCCCCTAGTCATTTTATCCAAGATATTGAAAATAACATGCCAAACTTGGGGGGAATGTCATCTACTATGATATACATGAACACACTCTTCATGGGAAACTAGAACAGGGTCACAACTAGATCCTTGATGACCCCGAGACGTTTCGCTTTTCTAGAGTCAAAATAATACAAGTCATGGTAAGCTTTTCTGATTTCTAACCCGAGTTCATCCATGACAATTTTGGGCATGAGATTATGGGATGCCTCTGAATCCATCAGACAATTGTGCAACACCTTATCATGTATTCTCAGTGAGGTATAGAAGGGAGGAGAGGAGTCATCTCTGTCTTCTACTAAAGGACCTAAGATAATTGTTGGATTTTCATCTTGCAAATTGATCGAGTCTATGGAATGAGATGTAGATTCAGACTGGAATAGTTTAGAGAGGCTCCTTTTGAAATCATCATGCTTGACCAGCTCAGAAAGGGGTCTAGGGATTCAAATTTTTTGAATTTCATGGCCAAAATTAAAAGAGGGAGGGTGATTTAGAATTTCTTTCACTTTTAGAACATGAAATTTAATTACTGGCGAGGGTGATTGCGCTTTGTTACCTTCGTTGTTTTCTGCTATATCTTTAGCAGACTTCTCTGCTCTGGTAGGTTGCTCAGGAACATCATGTTTTTTTTCTTTCTTCTTGGACCTCAGATTATATCTGTTTGGTCTATTGTTGGCCTTGTCTCCCTTAATCAACTCATTAATTTGGTCGTCCATGAGATATTCCTCGTATGCATATTGAGTCAAATGAGGAAAGGAGGAAGTGTCTCCAAGGCAGTGGAATTCAAGATGAAGTTCTTCATCCTCACCTTCATCATCCATACCAAGATTATTTTGGAGAGGGGTCTGGATGTTCTGATCATTTTGATCTCTGCTTATTTTCTCTCTCGGAAGAATTTGAGGAGCATTGTTAGGTCTCATTAAGTTACCTTTGTTATCAATATTTTGTGAACTTCTATAGTTCTGTCTTCCTTCAAGCCTTAACTTCTCCATCTCAACAAACATAGATTTCACTAACTTAGCAAGTTCCTCAACTTGAGGATGGAAATCAGTGGAACCATATGTTTAAGCCTCAGACCTCCCTTTTCTCCTGGCTTTGTCGGTCTTGCTCCTAAGATTATCAACTGCAAATATATTGGACTCTACTTCGAGGGATGCATATTTCATATGATCCAAGGAAGTAGCTCTTATTTCTCTTAACATGAGGTAGAAATCAAGATCAAAAGAGCTAGCATAAGTAATATTTACAAAGGTCTGTGTAGGCTTCACCTCAATTAGGATTTTATGATACATTCTATTAAACCTCTTGGAGAAATCAAACACAAATTCCCCCTCCTCCTTCTTCAGAGCCCCAAACTCTGTAATATAGTACAGGAGATCCTTTTTGTATCCCCAATCCTTTAAGAAGAATTTGTCTAAGGCTTAAATCCCACCAAAAGATCCAGGAGGCAAGACCCTAAACCACTTCCTAGCCTCACCATCAAGGCTATGAACAAAAATCCTCATCCATACATATTCATTATATATGGCATGCTTATTTGTAAAACTATAAAAGGATTCAAGGTGTTCCTTTGCAGTTATGTCTCCCTCGCCCGTGAACTTAGGTAACTGCTTAAGGTATTCATCTGATGGGAGGGAATTCAAAGGCTGAGGAAAAACAAGAGGGGCATACCTAGCAGCTATTATAGCTTCCATTATAGTTATGGGGGGATTTTATCCTACCATTGGAGTGTGAACATGAGGAGAAGTAGTTGAATATGGAGTTTAGACAGGTGAGACTAGAACTGTGATTCTGGGGGAAAAGGGAAACAACTGATTATTTGAGAAAAAGGTTGCAGAGTTGGTAGGAATAGAGGTTTCTATTGCAACAACTCTAACAGGAGGAGGAGTAGTAAATCCAGGAGTGGGGAAGTCTCCTAAGGTCCTGGGTTTGAGCCATGGTACAACTTCAGGAGATACAGGAGTGTCGAAGATGTCTCCTTCCAAAACGAGGCCATGAGAAGAGAAATCAATAGGAAAACTTCTGAAATTCAAAGTACTGGAAACTCCAACAGATGGGATAACAGGAGAAACGGGAAAAGTGACTGGGGTTTCTGAAGGAAGATTAAGAAAATTACCAGAATCACCTGGTTCAGAAGCTGAAGTACATTCTTGAGGGGTATTTCCTTTTTTGATAATTTTCTCTGGGTCAACTTAAGGTGTGGCTAGAGGTAGTTGTGGGTGATACCTCGTGTGTCTACCTTTAGGACCCAACTGAAACAATGGAGTCATACCAGTGGAGTTTCTAGACAATGGAGTCACCAGGTGCAGGCTACAATCTTCAATGGTATTGAGTTCTGATGCACCTTCATTAGTAAGCTTTGTCATTCTATCCCAGGGAAAATATTCAATTCGTCCCCAACAACGTCGCCAAAATGTTAGCACCAGAATTCACCTATGGATTGTGGCAGAGGTAAGCCTAGTACCCATCATGTTATATGTCACGGTTAATGGATTTAAAGAGGTCAAATGGGGCAGAATCAAGAGAATATCATTTTAACTTAGAAAATTGGGGTAGTATGCATAAGAAAATAAGGTCTTGATCAACTTTTGTTAGTAAATTATAGTAAGGGTGAGTATGAGGAAGAAATTGAGGAAAAGGTGTAAAGGTATCCTCTGGACATTAGGTCTTCCAGTATTCCTAAGGAGGAAAAAATTTGAAAAACAAGATCCTCTTGAATTAGAGGTTTCAGGAAACTGAAAGCGCTATAACTGCATTGCAATCAAACATCCATTACAACAAAGTCACCACAATCCATGCAAATCCTTCGATCATGAAAATTCAGTATGAGATGCAAATAAGATGGAAAAAGAAGCTGACTTTCATTAAAAAAGAAGTCTTATATCAAGTTACATAACTAGAGAATGAGAGCTTCATCAAAAAATTAAAATACAGGAGCTTAGCTCAACCCTCGACCATTACAAAATATCAAAATTTCATAGATATACTGAGAATTTTTGCAACCACCAGGAGCGTGATCGGGACCCTGCATTCAAAGCTTCCAGGCAGCGCCCACTCTATTAGATTGTGAGGGAATTCTTCTATCAAATGCAAGATCAGATCAACATGGGTTTTGCAGGAGAAGATTCTCGCAGGAGTACCATGGGTCGACGGTTCAGTCCCCATGGTCGGACCTTCCATACCTTCCATTTATGGAGTTAGTCGAGGTTTCAACCACCACTCCTTTTTTCATTAACTTCCTTCATCGAAATTAGGACGAGACTTAACGCCCAGGGATCCACCATGCGCTGCTAGAGGCCCTTCGATTCAACCTGACACCTTGAAACCATGATGGTATCATTCTTTAACTCACATGGACATCTTCGGCTTTTGGTGCAGGTCTCATGAAATTCACACTCTTTCCTTCACACTCCGAAAGATCTTGGTGGCACTCTCTCCTTCACTGCATTTTTCCTGTATGCGACCTTGGGCCCAACTCCTGGGTGCATCGTGATTTCACATTTTTGGGGCCTTCACATCACTTGAATACACCCTCTCGATACCCAACATTGATAAATTTCCCTTCTTCAGATCGACGGT
>SNQJ01S0116199.1:34473-44774 GCA_010110895.2 Picea sitchensis | reverse complement strand
ACTTATCTGTAAGAAAAGGGGGACCCACAGGAAATATGATTATGAATGCTTAAAAGGTTAGTTAGAGGATAGGAGGTCTCATAACGAGCCGACGTATCATGTTCATGGATATCTAGTGGTGTGAAATTACCATCTTCTGGTCACCAATCCAAGGTAATGGCTCTCAATTGCATGGCTGAGAGAAAGGGGGTCTCATCACGAGCCAACCTTCTCATTTCCAATAGGTGTTTGTGAGTGACATTGTCCTTATATGGACACCTGTCACACACCCAACCCCCTAAGTACATTTTTGGAGATGGGGTATTAAATTTTCACCTCTTATAATAATATTAAATCATCTCTATTGATGCAGGAACATCATCAGCAAAGACCACATGGAGGGACAACTCAGCGCCATAGCACGCCTTTTTAATTAATGGGAATCTGAAAACTAGCGTTTCCTGAAGATCCATTTTGAACGGATGATTGAATAAGAGTGAAATACTCAGAAACTAAATGATCGCAAGAGATCTGGGAGTTTCACTCCCAGAATGTAATGTAACGAAGCTGGAGTAGTTGTTAGTTGTTACTTCGATAGGAAAGGTAGTTGGAGTGAACCCTAGAGGACCTCTTGTATATGTAGATGCATGGTATGCCTAAATGAGGCTTTTGCAAATTAGTAGGCTATTGTTGTGATTTAGTTATCGTTTTTCATAGCTGTAGCCATTTACATTTTAATGAATGTAACAGAGGAAAATTGATCCAATGTAGAGTGTCGCTATTGTTTACAGTTTCTTTGTTATTTCGTGTTTCATGAATGAATGGGTCATATTAATGAATGTATGAAATTTTGAAGTGTTAAGTAAGTTTCAATCTCTTTTCTTCTTTGAGTTCATGAAAGGTGTGCATGTTGTCCACAAGGAGTGTGTCGTCAAAGTCTATTTTGACTCAAAAGATTAGGAGAGATACCATTGAAATTGTAGCAATAGAAGTGCATAGAGTGCACAGAGATGTGTAAAGGGTGTGTAGGTCGAGTTGAGTATTGGAATCCCTCAACCAAAGGAAAGGTTGAAGGATCTTTGCTGCAAGGAGTGCACAAAGTTGGAAAGTTTATAAGTGTTAAAGAAGCTATCGTGAAGGGCAGCAAAGTGTGCAAGAAAGGTTCCTAAGAATCCCTTAGTTTGTAGAGAGGAAGAATCTTAGGAGAGATATAGGTTTTGAAGAGTTCAAAGGAAGAGCCGAGGGTTTAAGTCACCTCATATAACCAATATCAAGAGGGAGAGTGGTTCCAAAGTTCAGTTGAAAACGCTTAGAAAATATTCTAAGTCTCAAAGTGGCCCTGAGAGGAGTCGAAGGATTCGAGAGATAAAGTTTAGGAGAAGGAGCAACAACAGACATTGGATCTTTTCATGGAAGATGCCTGGGCTATTAGATCCATGTCTAGGGAAGTAGAAGGAGAGCACCAAGGAGGAAAATATCCCAGCCGTAGGATCTGAGCATAGAATATCGATCGTCGTCCAATCCAGGAAAAGATTACGAGGGTTAAGTCTCTGCATGCACATAGGAGCAAGGATTCACCGAAGTACTGAAGCGGACAGGAACCATCCATCATCCAGAGGGACACATAGTGGAAATCTATGAATTTCAGGTGAAAGGACTCTGGGGGGAATGAATGCACAGGAGTTGAAACTCCCAAATCCTGAAGAGCCGAAGCCCAAAGCGCCGAAACCCGAAGAGATGAAGAGCCCAAAGATCCGAAGAGAATCTGGACCGTCAGATCCAGAGGCTACGTGTCAAAAGATCGTGAGCCCTAGGAGAAAGTGAAGGTGGAGTTTTGAAAGAGTCGAAGTAAATCCTAACCGTTGGTTGTCAGGGGGAGTACGTGTCAACAGATTTGAGGCTCTGGGAAAAATCACTTTGATGATTTCAGTTGAGAATTGAAACTCCCGAAACCTGAAGTTCGAAGTGAATCTAGACTGTCTGATCCAAAGGGACGTGTGGCGACAGATCACGAACTTCGGATAAAAGAACTCTGGAGAAGTTGAGAGTTGATATCTACAGAACCCGAAGGTCCAAAGTGAATCATAGTTCGTGTGATTTAGGAGGACACAAGACATAAATCTGTGGACTCCGGGTAAATAGCCAAAGTAAATTATAGTTGTCTGATTCAAGAGGACACATGACAGAAATCTGTGCACTTCGAGGGAAAGTGGAAGTTGAAAGTTGATTTTTCCGAAGTCTGAAGACCCAAAGCAATCTAAGTCTTTGATCTGCAGGAGATACGCATCAATCGATCATGAGCTTCAAATAAAATCATTTTGGAAAGGTTGAGGTTTGATATTTCCAAAGTCTGAAGCCCCAAAGAAGATGAGAGCCATTGATTTGAAGGTGGACACGTGGTATATGATCTTCCATTTTGGAGAATTGTCATGTAGAGAGAGAAATATTTGAGAGTTGAAACTCCTGAAGCTTGAAAGGTGAAACCAATCACGACCATTGATTGAAAGGGACACGTGTTGAAAGAACGCGGTATAGCATGCTCCAGGGAGAAGGAATAAAACGGGAATAGATCTCAGTTGTTGATCATGAAGCACCATCGAGGTCATAAGATCGATGGTCGAGATGGATTGTGGGGCCAGAACATATTCAGACTTTAAAATTCTTAGAGCGGGCCGCAATTGAAACCATGGTATCGTTAAGGGGATACGTGGCGATTTATAGTGAATTGCGGGAAGAAAAGAGGGTTGGTCTCAAACCACCCTAGGTCGTGCTCGCAATCACATAATTATGTGAGGTCATAGCCCAGGGCCATATGGAGGAAGGGGCAAATGAAAAAAGAGCTAATGCTTAAAACCCAACAGTTCAGAAGCATGTAGGAAGAGGTTGCGGGTATCACAAGACCTGCACCAAAAGTGAAAGAGTACCTGTCTAAACTGATTTGGGTCTAATAAAGGCCGAAGTTTCGATTCAAATCCTTGATTAGAGCAATCCTAGACTAGGAGGTCGAGTAGCCCTGAGGGGAGAAGGGGGGTCTACATCATCTATCACAACTCCACTATCTTTTTCTCATCAACATCTTTCCAATGATAATAAGTTTGCACAAAACATAGCTCTGGGACAAGATTTATGAACCTTCGAAGATTCTCGGGTTTATGTAGGAATCATCTCTCATACTTCCATGTGAAATCCTCGTGACATTTCACTTTCCATGAAAACTAATGCGGTGACACCCTCGGCCCAACGAGGTACTAACCTATACTGCCATGGTAGAAGTTCATTCCACACAAGCCTACAACCATTCGTCACTCATACCTTTTTCTAGTGCGATATTTGCTTCCCTCCGACGACTATGGTATCGAGGAATATTCCCTCTCGAGGAATATTCCCTCTCGATACCATCCATTCGTAGTTTGAGCGATTCACACAATCTCATTACCTTGAGCCCAATGTATCAAGGAATATTCCCTCCACTATGAACCAATTAAAATTCTTCATTGATATTTCTTATAATAATGCTCTTTGGTATCTGATTACTTAAACCTTATTAGGAATAATTAATATTCCCCAATTTAATTACCCTTGTAAACATAATTTTCTCTTAGCTAAATAATTATCTTAATAATTTGGCCTGATAATTAATGCGTATTTACCTCTTTTCATTCTTCCCCTTAGAACTAGTTTAGTACTGATTTAATTATTACTCATAAGATAATTATAAGTAATTATATTATAACATGACAAGGTTAGTTAGACCATAACAAACTCAAATTGGTTAACCTTAATTAAAGTACATAATTAATAGGATAAGGTTAATTAGTCCAACATACATACTTAAGTTGAGTAATCTCAATTAATGTTTATAATTCATTTTCCTCTCTTAGCACGCAACTCCACACCAAATTTCATGTCATTTAACATATATATAAATATATGCATATTTATTTATTTATTGGGGAAAATGATTAACTATATTCAATTTGATATTTATTATTACATCAATTCAAGACATTTCCAATGTCTTCTCTATTGAAATACATGTGCCCCTCTCTTTACTCCAACCACCAGTCACACAGAGGAAGGTTTAATACTATTAAATTATTTATGTGTGGGACATGTGAAAACTCTCGCCATCGCTCCAATGGGTTCAAACTTTATTTACATGCCCCTTCCAAATACTCGGAAGAGTCAAATCCGAAAGTATTTAGCACTAGAAAAGCCTTGAAACTTGTGCCCATTTATTATATATTAAATGGTATACCAACCCAGGTGATTATTTAACATAATAAATAATTTAAGTAATTAAGCCTCC
The DNA here is from genome assembly GCA_010110895.2 of Picea sitchensis. Lineage (NCBI taxonomy): Eukaryota > Viridiplantae > Streptophyta > Pinopsida > Pinales > Pinaceae > Picea > Picea sitchensis. The sequence continues at coordinate 40,486 of SNQJ01S0116199.1, read as the reverse complement.
TTTATGTGAAATATTAAAAATTTATAATATTATAGCATTATAGTACTGTTGGATATTTAAATCAATTCGTACTTGAAAGATGTGTACTCCTCTCAACACTCTGACCCCAATCACAAGAGAGTAGGGTTTAATATTATTATTTTCAATTAGAACTTTATAACACCCATGCCATCGTTGTGACAACTTCGCATTTTGTTATGACACTCCCTCCCATCCACTCCAAATAGTTAACTCTGAATAGACTTTTGGTCTTGGTATTTGTGCACTCCATTCGTAACTCCGAACAATAGGCTCTGAATAAAAATGATTATATATATAATAATATAATGTTTCATGTTTTAATTTAATCTATGGTAATTCGTACCTTCTTAACTTGCTCACCTCTCATCCATCCGACAACCAATTACGGTGGAGAAAGTTTAATTATTATAATATATTGAAACTTTTAGAACATAATTCTCATCACAAGTTGAAGTATTTGGAGTAAATTTGCAGGCACTCTTCTGGTTACTCTGATAACCAATGAGGAAAGGGAAGGCGTAATATTTAAAATGCACTTAAACTTTATAATTTCCATTCCATCACTCTGATGGCTTCATAATTAATTCTCATGCACTCTCCCTTCCACTCCGAAGACCAATCATCAACAAGCCTAGCTTAATATTTAATATTATATAAATATTTTCATGTTGAAAGGATTTAGGAAGATACATATATTTAGGAATTATGCATTTTATACATACTCCTACATTGAGAATAAAAATAAGAGAATTTATATAACTCCATTAATGAATTTTCTCCAAGAATCATCGATCTGTATGAGTAAAGTATGAATTTCATATTTATGAAATTTCAGTGCTGTCAAAAATTTTTACACAGAAGGAAGAAACTTCCAATTTTTACGAGGGATTAATAATCCCATATTTACCTGCATTTCTTTCCTTATTACTGTGTTTTACCATTCTTACCAAAATTTAAGGAAATTGGTCCTAAGACAAAGATTTACCTCCACAGTAAATTCAGTATTTCTACTAGGATTTACTGCCCACCAAAATTTAAGGGGATTCTTCCCAAATTTAGGATATTTAACACAAGTTTAACATAAAATGTTTACTTATGCCCCAAATAAAATTTTGAGAACTTTTGTATTTTAATTCAATTAGGAAAATTTCATGTTTATTTCCTAATTAGTTTTCCTCAATAATAATCTATAAGGATTTTTTTTTTTTTTCCATATTTGAGATTATTTCCTAAAGTCCACACAAATCTGTTATCCTCTAAGCTTTATAGCATAGGATTTGAGGACATACAAAAATAGAACACTATTATGCAAAAAAAACACTCTCTCTTCTTTAAGATGTTTTATAGAGATTTTTAACTATTCAGTCATCATTTCCCAAGCATGCTTTAAACTATACAACACAGTTAAGCACAACATCCACTCCCAAAAATCTTATTCTAACACACAAATAGTCCAGAGATAAGGAATTAAATAAAATGTGCTTCAACTACGACATTCTATTTATTTTACTTAAATTTCTCAAGTCACTTTTGTCAGAAATCAAACTTACACAGTTCTAAAACATAGTATAAAATTTTATCTGATCTAAACACTACACAAATTTAACCAAATATACTTATTTAGGAACCAAATGGTGATGCAACTATTGGAAGGGGTGCCCTTTTCCACCCAACCATAGGCACACCAAATCTTGGATGGATTTACCACTGGCCACCCCCTAGATAGATCATGATGCTTTGAGAGAGAATATTCCTTCTGTTTGTTGGACATAATTGTCATTTATGTCAACAGGAGAAGTAAATAACTAGAAGTCCAAAGCTCAGGAAGAAGAATGAACTGTTAATCATGATAGGATCAATAGTTCGATGATGTTCATAAAGGCTAGTGCATGAAGAAATATTTGAAGGAAGAATAGAGTGTAGAAGATGTCATCGGGATCAGTGGAAGGATTGCACAGTTGATCAAATGCACATAAATGGTGAGAAGACTCAACAACCATATAATCACTATGAAAAGAACAACTATCGTTTGATCAGAGGTTGACCATGGGCTTAAGGGTCACAAGAGGATCATGACCATCGAAAAGGATGAGAGTTTGACTATCCATATACCCGTCGACCATGGGATCAAACCCAAGTTCTTGTTGAAATTTCGAATCATTTTCAAGTAGAAGGAACGTTGGATGATTGGTCAAACGACCATATTAAGTCTTGATTGTCGTATGCACAAGCACATGAATTAACAACTGTTAGATACAGGTAAGGTGCACCCACCTTAATATGTCAGCGAGAAGTGAGAGTGGTTTTAGGGGGACCCACACAAAACTACCTCATTCCGGACCCCCCCCTTCATTAAAGGAAGTATGGCAAGGGGGGTCCAGAATCGAATCTCAACCGCAAAATTAGACACAAAAATATTAACCGTCCGAATTTGCAAGGAGGATATGCCTAGGAGTCAGCTAACAGTCCAACACAAAGAAATGATATAAGCCATTGATCTAGAGGACACATGGTGAGTGATTGACATTTCATTGACTCTCTGGTCAGGAAAGTCAAAAGCAATGTTGCATGAAACTCGTGATAAGAGAGGTTGCGAAAAGATCTAGGGAATCATATCACACAGGTTCAAGTCATATCTTAGGCCATTGATCAAAGGAGAATAAGATTTGTTGATCTAGATGACACATGGAAAGCGCTTGTAATCTCACTGACTTGCGAGTTGGAGAAGCCAAATGCAAGAATGTAGGAACTCATGATATGAGAGGTCGCGATAGAATCTGGGCCATCAGATCACAGAGGATCAAGGAAGACCTCTAACCATCGATCAAATATACATTGAGAGATCTACGTCGACAGACTACGACAGCAAGCCACGTCAGTAAGGATGCATGCATCCACGTCAGCAAGATCCATGTACTTGGCACGTGTCAAGTCTTCTTGTGATGTTAGTAAGTATAAATCACATCAGGATTTTTCATCTCGAGTGTTTTTGCATAATAAGAAAATACTCTAAAAAGCACAAAGTCTCGAACGCCAAAACTCCTAAAGGGACACACGTCAAGTGTTCTATGTTTTCGACAGTTTTGGAGAGTTTGAGGTTATGAAGACTCGAAGGAATAAACACCGAAATCTCGTCAAGATATTGAATCACGACCATTGATTTGGTAAAGCTCTCAAGCACTCGTTCAAGCTTAGCATTCGGTCACCACCATTGGTCTTATGCTATAAGAATATTAAATAAAATTATAACATATCGCTATAATTGGTAAAGCCCGTGGTTATGTAATGCAGGATCATATATGTGATGGTTTGAAGGAAGAGCCTTCACGGAATATGGTCTCTGTAAATATAATAGAGATTAGGCATCAAGTATAAAGGATTAAATTGATCCATGACTATGATCAATTTATGAAAAAGATGAACCGATACAAAGTCATGATTAAAAGAGAATAAATCATGAAAATATGAATAAAGAATAAAAGGAAAAATGATATTAATTAAAGTTTAGATTATCATTTTAAATGAAAAGGTACAATGGTTCAAATAAAGGGACACGTTTTTTTAAAATTTCACATCATTTTGAAGATTATATAAACACGAAAAAGTGGTGAGAAGAAAGTGTCTATGCAGTCCAGAAAATAAGATCAAAAGTTGAAGCAAATTCCAGGAAGAAAAGCTAATACTTATGCATTAAGGGTGGTTGGATGGTGCAAGGGCAGGTTGGTGCCTGCAAAGGGAGTTGGTGCTTCCTTGTTAGTTGTAGTTGACTAAACAAGGGGGTCATAGCCTCCTACCAGTTGGTGCTGGTAAAATAGGGTGTGGATGCATCCTGATCAGTTGGTGATGATCAAAGAGGAAGTACATATTCCTTCTATGTAACATGTAAAACAAATTTTGCAGTTAATAGAAAAGAATTTTTGGTTTTCCCATTTGGGTTCCATGATAAAATACTATGTCAAAATTCTGTTTGCATTAATAAATGAAAAATTGATATAACTGTTGTATCACTAATTGACCCCCCCCTCTTAGTGACATGATCTGATTCTACAATTGGTATCAAAGTAGGTTCCTTCAACACGGTCTAACAAACTTTATGGAAGATCTTGAAGATGGGTCAATAAGAAGGGATGTCTAACAACAGAGCACCATTGTTCAATGGAGAAGGCTATGCTCTATGGAAAATAAGAATGAAAAACTTCCTCTTAGCACTGGGTTTTGATATCTAGCAATCTATTGTAGACGGTTACATTGCACCGACTACTCCACCCAAAGACTCTGGAGGAAATAAAATCTGTGATGATAACTCAAGAGAAGTTAATGGAATTCTAGCTGGGTTGAATGATTCTATATGTGTGAAAGTTATGCATTGCAAATCGGCTAAAAAAATCTGGGACAAATTGGACGTTGAATATGAAGGAGATTTCAAAATCAAAGAAGCTAAACTACAGACCTACAGAACTCAATTTGAAAATATTAAAATGAAAGAAGAAGAAAATATCGTTGAGTACTTTCACAGGGTAGATGAAGTGGTCAACTCAATTAGAGAAGCAGGAGAAGAAGTTACAGATAAACCTATTGTGAAAAAAATACTAAGGTCATTACCTATGAGATATAATGCAAAGATCTCTTCAATAGAAGATATATCTGATCTAAAAACACGCACAGTTGATCAACTCCATGGAATCATTACAACATATGAAATGAGAACAAGGCATGATAAATCAACAAAAGATGAAACAACCTTCAAAGAATCTAGGACAAAGACAAATCAGAAGCAAAATCCTCAATCTATGATAAAACATAAGCAAGAATAACAATATGGCAGAAAAGGCTCACTAGCCAACATGAGATTATTCACTCCAATGTTACATATTTATAGTACAATGGGTGATGCCACCTCATAGAGAGATTTTCTCTAGATCCTAAAATCATGCATGATGACTAGGCTAGGCAATATTAACTAACTCATTAGTCATCACTTGAGGATATATTACTAATATCCTAAATGAATAATACAAATATAGGTGACAATTTTAGACTTAGTGATTGGTAAAGGTAAGCCATAGGCTAACGACCCCCCCCTCAATCATAAGTCTGATCAATAATACCAACAATAAAGCATAAAAGGGTATCAATTCCAAGTCTTCATACTAAAACTCATGTGCTAAGCCTCAATGAAGAACTGCCTAAAAAACCGACAATCTAGATGTTGAACATGTTCATTTGAAATGAACTGGAAGAGATCTAAGATATGGAAGTGAACAACTACAATATCTGAACATTCCCTGATTGCTTGACAATTTGATCATTTTGCCAAGTATTTTAGCTAGAAGAATCGGATTTCTTCTGCTAATTGGTGAACATGTAGTATCACCACTCTACTATCAGTGTATCACTGAGATTTCTCTCTGAATATGTGGTTTGGGATAACCACTGACCAATTGATACCATGTATCTGATGGTTTTTGGATAACCACTAACCAATATTGAGAATTTTAGGTGTCCAACAACATCCCAATGTATCATGTGTATGATTCAATTACAAGTCATTGAACCATAATCCTGTCAAAGTATGCCATCTCTGGAAAATCTCACTATGTAATCATGTGAGCCAGTATGCATGCAAATTGTTTACTTAATGTAAAATCCAATCTGATGAGAGTGAACCAAGAGAAGTGAATCAACTTCTAGCCTGACACATCCCTGAAAAATGCTTGACAACTCAATCAAATGCCAAGCTGTAATGTAGAAGGATCCTCTTGTCCTCTGCTAGGTCGAATGACCATCTATGTGAACCAAATGTTCACATCATTTCTCTCAAAATCAAAATCAAACATCCCAATTATGTATGATTCAACTTAAACTTATTGAACCATAATTCTGCTGAAGTCTTTCATCTACAAACCGCAGTTGCCCATTTGGCAAATTTCATGCCCATCTGGCATACTTGATGTTTGTTGTTGTCGAAACTTTCTGTCTGAAAACCATCTTC
>SNQJ01S0116199.1:0-15982 GCA_010110895.2 Picea sitchensis | reverse complement strand
CTTCCGATATACCACTTACCTCCTCCACTTACCACTCTCACCTCCTGCTGACATATATCTCCCACTCCGTCTGTCACCTCCACCCATCACATCCTCTGCTCCCAATCCCCATCTCATTACGCTACACCTTTCCTCCACTTACCATTGGGCCATATACCCTTATCACTCTCGCCTATCATCTCTTTACAAGTGTCCTACCACTCACATCCTCCCTGGTAGATGGTCCCATCCCATTTGTTGTCGCAACCTCACATCTATCCCCACATCATCGCCTCATACCACTCCACATTTGACCTTTCCCAGCGTAGCGCACACACCTTTCACCGCCTGCACTTTCCATGTCACCCTCCATCTGTCTCGCCTGAACACATGGGCGCCCCTCATCTCACCTTCATGATGTTGGTGCAATTGTCCCCACCGAGAGTCTCATCCACGTCCGCCTATTAGGTCTCCTCGTAGAATTCCAACAAAGCAGCAAAAACCAAGGGAAGGCCGCCACATTGTTCAGGAGCAGAGTTGACTTGGGCCTCTCCAATCCTGAGGTAGAAGTTAATGAAAATAAGGAAGGTGGGTGAGACATTGCCTCCTCCCTTAAATAGAAGGACAGAAAGGGACAAAGCATAGAGGCTGGCTGTCAGTCTAGACTGATAGAGATCGTGTTTGACAAGAAGACTACATGGGAAGTCTGACCAACATCTGCATGCATATCCTGACAGAGAAGCTCATCAACGCAAAGCCTTAAACTCATGACATGATTGTGCCTCTAGTAGCAAAGTCAGTTCTAAGTATATGTAGGCATTTTTACCATTTTTGTTAATATCGATGGTAGAGCTAAGCACCCAATTGTAAAGTTTTAGCGAGGCCTCTAGTTCTCTGGTTATAGACTGATATATGCGACTTCTTGTTTAATGGCGGCCAACCTCTTCCTTACTCTTTTCTTATGACTTTTAAATCCCTGGCATGGATGATCCAGTTGATTGTTGTAATGACTATATAATGTAGGTTTGATTATATCGGTTTTTGCAGCATTTTAAGTTTCAAGAAGTTTTCAGATATGAGAGGATCTCATATTCAAGACTTTTCCTCCAAAGGCTACTGGAAGACTGGATGTCCAGAGCAGAATTTCATTCTTCTCTCATTTTTCTTGCACCTACTCACCACTATGCAAACTTACTGGCCTAATTTATATCAATACCTCACCTAGCTCTGAATTTCCAACCCATTTTTCCGAGTTAAAATGATATTGTTCTAAGTTTACTCCCATTCGGTCACCCTTTATAAACAACCTGTGACATATAACTGATGGGTATTGGGCTTACTCTTCCTGCAATCTAGGATTGACTCATGGTGCTAACAATTTCTATCCACATTACTGTCTAATGGCCCATGTTGCATCTTCCTTTGTATATTTGATAGGCTTTGTAGTAGGACTGTATTAATTTCAGTTTTGTTTTCTTGTTCTTTTATCAACCTTTCATTATCATCCTTACAACTCTGTAATTCTTCCATGAGGCTTCTTACAGTTTCAACCAAATCTAGAGGGGTTTCCACTGCCCTCCTCTCATCTGATTATTCTTCTCTATTGTGGGAGATTTCTGCCAACTCATGGTGTGTCACCATTATTTACGTTGTATCTTCCCTTGTTGTCCACTGACTGTTTGAGTCATGATAAAACATTTCCTGTTAGTTAATTATCTACTGGTTTATGAACAACACATGCAATTTGTAAGGTGAAGTCAACTTCATTATTTGGAACACTAGCAACCCACAATTCAAATTTTTAGAACATATAACAACAACATAAAGTTTTGTTAGTCTCTTTAGTAGTGCTTTAAATAATCCTTTTATGAATGGGGTAGGATAGGGTGTTACCCCTTAAAATTTATGTAATAAAATTGTATTCGACTCATTCATGAGCCCAAGCAGGCCAATTGTTGTTTCCTGCTCTGATACCACTCTATCACACACCCAACCCCCTAAGTACCTTTTTGGTGATGGGGTATTAAATTTTTTCCTCTTCTAATCTTGAATCATCTCTATCAAAAATCCACCATCTTTTTCTTGTTAAGAAATTTCCAACGATAGTAAGTTTGAACAGAACTGAGCTCTAGGACTATAGTTATGACCCTCCGAATATTCTTGGGTTTACGTAGGAATCATCTCTCGTAATACCATGTGGCATCCTCGTGACATTTCAGTGTCCACGCCAACTAATGTGGTGACACCCTCATCCGAACAGGGCACTAGACTATACTGCCATGGTGGAATTTCATTCCATACAGGCCTACAACCATTTGTCGCTCGAACGTTTTTCCAGCGCAATCTTTGCTTCCCTTCGACAACTATGGCATCGAGGAATATTCCCTCTTGAGACCATCAATTCGGAGTTTGAGTGATTCATGCAATCTCGTTAGCCCAAACCCAAGGTATCAAGGAATATTCCCTCTACTATGAACCAATTAAAATTCTTCATTGATATTTCTTAGAATACCTCTCTTTGGTATCCAATTACTTAAACCTTATTAGGAATAATTAATATTCCCCAATTTAATTACCCTTGTAAACATAATTTTCTCTTAGCCAAATAATTAACTTAATAATTATGGCCTGGTAATTAATGGGTATTTACCTTTTTTCATTCTTCCCCTTAGAAGTAGTTTAGTAATGATTTAATTATTACTCATTATATAATTATAAGTAATTATATTATAACAGGACAAGGTTAGTTAGGCCATACCAAACTTAAATTGGTTAACCTTAATTAAAGTACATAATTCACTACTTAATAGGATAAGACCAGGGATGATTTTAAGGATGGAAATTTATTTTAAAATGTAGAAACCTTGGCGAATCTTACTAATCCTTCATATGCCAACTATAAAATGTTGGGCGATATTTCTCTAAAAATATTCAAGTTTCTAAGGATTATATATAGTTTGTATAAAATTTTGGTGATTTTTAAGGTAAAATAATTTTATCCTATAGAATTTATTTACTAGGGAAAATGATTAAATATATTCAATTTGATATTTATTATTACATCAATTCAACCCATTTCCAATTTCTTTGCTATTTAAATACATGTGCCCCTGTTATTGGATAAATCGATGAATGCAGACATAAGTTGATCTCCCTAGATCCACCTGGATCTAGAACAAAACAAGACATGACATAGTGCTTTCCCTAAGCTTTAGTCATTGACTTTACTATCAAACAAGAGATGAATGACATACCTTTGAATATCGTTTACTTATATCTTTGTTGTCCCTACTCTGCTTCGGTGCTCCTGTGATACCAGATCTACAATGAAACACAATCCAACCAAAGTGAAAGCAACAATAGTATATTCAATGAAAACTTACACATGTGATGAAGGAGTCATTTAATAAAATAAGAATTATTTTATGGGAAAGAAACATGCCACTGTATTATATTAAATAAAAGTGGAAGATACAACCAAACAACCTTGATATTGCAAGGTTCCCTTTCGATGGCCCTTTGCTCCAATAAACACACTTGCTCCAAACTTGCATGAAAAGGATCCAAAATAACTTGATGGATAGATGAAGACCTCAAGCATCAATTAAGATATAATCCCTCACACAATTCTCATCCTATTCCTTCATAAATTCCTTACTTGATATTTATTTCTCTTTCTTACTTGCTTAAGATTTTCCATGAGAAATCCATCATTATATAGGATAAAGAGATATGGTTAAAGGGATTAGGATGATCTGACCAAATCAAAGAATCCAATAGGATCCCAACCATATAGATTCCACCTCATATTCTAGAAGATTCCCTTATATAACCTTCGTGAACTTCATCCTTTCCTTAGTCTTCAATCACTGCCACACCCTGTCTATAGAGTATCCTGTGAAAACTCTGCAAGCCAAGTTTAGGACAACCTACAAAAATCAGGCATTTTCACACTGTGTCTTATGTCTAGCCTGTGACGTTGTTCTAAAAATAATTTTTGTAGAGGAGGAAATCAACCACTTTTCTCATGAGAAATATCCTTTTGAGAGCCTGAACACATGCTTGTAGAAACATCACCAGGGTGACCAAAATAATGTGTAACAGAATGCCCCCAAAGTATGAGGCTAGAACTCATGACAACCAAAATACTTTGTAAAATGCGTGTGTGTGTCGAGAACAAGGAGTGCACCAATCGAGAATCTGCAAATAACCAAGCATCTATGCAATATTATACCATTTCTACGGTAGGAATTCCCATGCTTATACTACAAGTGATTTAAATCATAAATTTCAGTCATGGCCACCAATCATACACCGTGGATCCATGTCATCAAGATTCTACATAGCCACCAAGAATACACTCTAGATCTATGTTCTAGAAAACTCAAAATCGGACATAGCCACGAGACATACAAAGTGGTTCTATGTGTCAATAAAAATCATAAATACTTCATCACAAACTGGACCAAAATAGTGAGATCCAGGGTCTTCAATCCCGTCATCCATAAGTATGAATCTAGCCATGCGATTACAAGTGTTGGATTTGAACATGGTAGAAACCACTTGATTACCGGTCATTGATGAAAATCATTAACAAGTGCGAGGTAAATCACCATTGATGTCAATGATTCCCAAGGTACCTCAGTACAATCCATTGAATGTGAATAAATGAGATAAAGTTGAACACTCGATGGAATCTCTCTATCAGGGACCAATGATGTGAATCCACTGTCGAAAGAGAAGAAACCTGCCATTGAGGCTTGCAGGCTCTAAGGTACTAAAATATTTCTAAGTCTTGTTCCCGAATGATGAGTTTAAGTTGACACAAAAATACTCTTCATAGGAGGGCCTTGATGTATCCCCCATCAATGACACGAAATAAGTAACATATTTAAGGTAGATCAAAGTGTGAGGATGATTTAAAACTGACACAGGGAAGGCCGACATGGTAAGAATTGATAATTGTAGATGGCCAACTCGATAGAAGGCTTGTGCAAGGTTGGACTTCTCTTGAACATATGAACGAAACAATAATGGTCTCGGTAGCATTGAATCACAGACGACCCAAGAAATGAACTTGGGGAAGGTCAAACAAGAGAAAAATTAATTTCCCAACCTGGATTCAATGATGAAGGGGGTGTCATGTTCAAGAGCGACTATTACTGCCGCTAACACAAATACAGAGGCACATTTCTTTTCCAAATTCCCCCCCACCATTTCTGGTGAGTAGCTCTTTATTTTTATGCAAGCTTGAGGAGGATAACATATGTTTGTTTATGTAAGCTCATCCTTCAGACGATTCCCTCGGAGTATGTTTAACAAACCCTAAGAAGGAGTGGTTTGGTTCCATATAGATCTTTCGATGTTTGTTTAATGAGTCCAAAGAGAAAAAACTCAGAAGTTTTTCATATTTAGAGAGTCTGAAAAATACTTAAAGAGGACTCCCTCAGTTCCTTTTTCATAAATTAGTTCGATGAGATTGAAAAAGTGATAACCTACTTCCCATCGAATGTTTTCTTCGAATACTTTTACGAGCATGAAAAGAACAAGGTCGCTCAACAATATTTTAATTTTTACGGAGTGTGAAAAGAGATTAAAGGATACTCCATGAGTTTATCTTTTCATGTTACCATGACGAGTACAAAAATGTGACAAAAGTATACTCAGTTGTGTTCTCATTGATTTACAAGCCCAAGAATGAACAGATACTGAGCTCGAGGTTTTTTCTAAAAACCCTAAAAAGTATTTGTACATGTGACAAACGTAAAAAACAAATTAAGAAAAGCATTCATATTTCATCGTTTAGGCTCCAAGATCATTCATCTGTGAAAAATTTACAACACTCACAATACCATAAGAACATTATGTTTTAGATAAAATGAATAAAATAATATAAAATATCAATGAAAAAGTAAAAAGTGAATAAATATAGGTGAAAACTCTTTTTTTACCATTTCATTGTCATTTTACCCAAAACTTGTCCAAAAAACCCTTTTTTACCTCAAACTTCCTCTATCGATTGTGGGAGGCATGAGAAACCATTAGAAAAACGACTTCTGCTAAAGAGGTAATCTTCTCATCCTTTTTCTTTTCCATGGATCAATATTTTTTCACTGGTTAAAAAATAGTTTTTGGGTTGGATTTTAGGCCAATAGGTGCAGATAGGGTCCGTCGCAGGTGGCGTATATTGATCCCTGCGGAAACCATAAGTTTCTGTAGGCAGCCTTTGGTTCACCTGCATAAGTTCTACACTGCGCATAAAACGTTGCTTGTGGCGGGCGAAACTCAAAATTTATTTATGTGTGTCTAACCAATAAAAATTTCCAAGGAACTGAAATAAAGATGCTAACTTCTCTTTATGGCTCCAATGCAAGTTTTTTACTGTCAAGATGTTGGAGTGGAGGGAGAGGGAACACAAGGATGATGATTACATCGTTGGGAATGACCTGGGCACATTTAATACCCTCCGGCAATGCGGGCTCTTGAAGTTATTCAAGATCCAGGGAATGAGGGCCCAACTAAGGTTGCATGAGTACTTAGTCCACATGTGGGATGTGGATCAACAGGTTTTTCATGTGGGAGCCCACATATTTGCTATAGATATTGAGGATATCTATTTTTTGACAGGATTATCTTGCTGTGGACCTCATGTGACCTTGACAGGTGGCAGAGGTGGAGGTTTACCGATGAGTGAGTATGCCCGTCGGTATTTTGATCCCAAGAGTGAGAGACGTAAGGGAAAAGTTGTCATTAGGGGTGTCCAGGATTTACCCCTACAGACTATCATGTTCACTATATCACGTATGGCGGGGAGTTCATCTCCTCAAATGGCCCTCTAGAGTTACTTCCTGTATGAAATGGAGTGCATGGAGCCTTGATTATTTAACTGGTGTGACGGGGTTCTTCGCAGTATGAAGAAACAACTGAAAAAGTGCAAGAAAGGTGACCTGAAATAATTCGGGTACGAATCGATTTTAGTTTCCTTCTTCCTTGAGAGAGTTCCTCACTTGCACTTATAGGTAGAGTGGGGCGTGCTGGCCCCACAGGATCCAAGGATGAAAATATGGTGTGACCTCATGGCTCAACACATGGCGGGCCACATCGTTAAATATAATGATGTGTTCTTTGTTTGACTAAGGCCTCAACTACTAATAGTAGATGACTATGCGTATGCCAGTTTGGATTTTAGAGGTGACCCAGACTTAGTTCTACCCAAGGATTCTCAATGGGGGAACTTAGGTAAGAAGCATATTTTTTGTTTTTATAATGTTTTTGTAAATTTTGAAATATGAAATGTTTTTTATGTTTTTAATCTGATGGCTAATCAAAATATCTTTTGACAACGCAGATGTAGGACGACATCGGCCTCCAGGTACATCCCCCATCTAGAGATGAGGGGAAGCAGTCGAGGTGGCAGGATGAGATGTCGGTGATTACGAGGTGATCGAGCAGAACCTAGAGGGGTTGACAATGGATGTCCTAGATATCTCTATTGATGAGATCTAGAGACGATATCAACACCATATTGTAGGTGTATCTAGTTCTCTTAGTCGACTTCTCCGTAGGGTGGCACGGGCAGTTGTGTTTTATCATGAGGAACATCCTTGATGCTATTTTGTATATGAATCCATGTGCTTCACATTTTGTATATTTTGGTCTTCGGACAAAAACACTTTTTGTACAAAAATTTTATCGTTATATATACATGAGGCTTCTACTGACTTACTTTCTTCATATACAAAATTTGTATAACCCTAATTTGCACCAGACATGCTTACCTAGCATCAGGCCATCTTAGATTCCTTCTTTGCCAAAACACTACTGAAAAAATCTTCTTAAAAAACCCTTTTATAAAGGCCCACACACCCTGCTCCATTACTGCACGTGTGTACACGCTAGCTGACCCAAGACAACCCGCGTGTACCTATAAAAGCATGAAAAAAGGAAATTTGTTGATGGAACACACAACTTTGGGTAAGTTAAATAAACCTTTCGGCCATGCATGGCTGACCATTCGACCAAATACCTAGCTCTTTCTAACCTATAAAAGAAGGGGTAGGGGTCCCATTTGAAAGGAGGAGAATCATAGTAAATAAACTATACCCGATTAAGCATTCCTTTTGTCCCAACCTTCCTTGTGCAAAGAGAAGTATAGAGAAAAGCAGTTGGAAGACAGTGGAAGAAGATCCCAAGACCAGGATCGAGGAGCAGTAGCCGACTTTATCATTGTAAGGTATCATTGTGAAGTTAATAAAATAATTTATTTTCCTGTCCCACCATATGAGATTGTCATTATTGGATTGTTGATTGTATGCTTGATTAAATTTGTAACCCGTTAGTTCATAGATCAAATGCATGTGGAGTTCTTTGTTTGTCTTTTGTGAATGCATGTCAGCATTGGGAGGAGAGTTGCAGTCAAAGAATGACCAAGCGCAAAAAGGGATCAACATCAAACACGAAAAATAAGGTACGTCAACTTAATCTCTTGAGCCTTGTATTTACATATGAGTAATGGGGGTTTAGGCATGGGATGATGGAAAAAATTAAGAATCTTTAGGTCATTTATGCATGCATGATAAAACCCTTATTTCTAGTCCGTAGGAGGGATTTCCCACCCACAACAGATTGGCGACCGTACTGGGGATCTCTAGGGTTTCTAGGAATGTTTTTTCTTGGGTATTTTTAAAAATTGGTTTCATTCCTTGTTTTTAAAGTTTGTGCAAAAGTTTGAGCTTACAGAGTTTCTAGTCTTCCATACCAATTATCTCCGTTTCTTTGCTTGACTGCATTTTTTGAGACCCACAGAGGTACACACGACCTATATAAGGTCTGAACATGTGTACCCTCACCCTACCTTCCCATAGCCCGCGTGTACACGCTAGCTGAGGAAGTGTCAGTCACGTGTATGATTACAAAAAATTTCTTTTATAGAGGCAATGATCCTCTCCCCTGTCAGAAATAATCCTTCTCAGGGGTTTTCTAGAATGCTTTCTAGTCTTTGTTGCTTGCAGTCTATAGGTTAGTTTTCACCTCAGATTGGTTTGTTCTATGAAGTTTTCCTTGAATTGTTTTCTTTTTTTTGTTAAAGTAAGTGTCTGAGTCTTCAAGAGATCCTAGTTCTCAGTACCAGTGGTCTCTTCTTGGGCTGGATTGCTTGGCCTTTCATTTGTCTTAGAGTTTCAGAGATACACGCAGCCTGTATAAGGCCATCATGCATGTACACGCACCCTGACTTTACATAGCTTGCATGCACATGCTTGTTGTTGAACTGTCAGCAACATGTGTGTGGATAAATTTTTTGTTTAAGGTGAGGCAATCATCCTTTCCTTTGACAAGAGTTATACCTCTCAGGTTTTTGGATCTCTGTCATAGCGGTCAATAACTTAGGTTTGATCACAACAATAAATTTCTTTCTCATTAAGAAGTTTTCCTCAAAATTTTCTTTTTATAGGGTTTTTAGACAAGTGTGAGAGTCTAGTTTTAATTTGCTTGTGTGTTATTTTAAAAGTGACTCTTTGTGATCTGCGCTTAGGCTAGAAGTTTTCCTGTTCTTTACTTGTTGATATTTTTCCTTTTTGTTTTGTGAGCATTCAAATAAAAAAGAAACTTGTATTTCTTTGTTTGGTTAAATAGTGTTGGTTTGCATTAGTAACCAGGAAAATTCTTTGCTTTCATAAGTTCTTGATGGTTTACTTATATCATAAGTATCTCGTAGTCGAGTGAAATCCTGCTTTGCGTTTGTTGTTTAAGGATCTTAGAATTTTTTTTTTTTAGTTTGAAAAGTTGTTTTCAAGAAGAAACTATTTTGTTTCCATCTTTCTGTTTATTTTATTTTCGTCTTTCAAACATCACTAATTTCACTTTCATAACCTTTGACTTAAGACAAGCCATAAAAATTAATGCTAAATCTAAAATTCATTAGACTTTTTATGTTTGTAGGGTCAACCAACTAGTTTAGGGTTAGGGCCTTGAATTAGGTTGGAGAGGAAACTCTTCAAGGCCATTAAATCAAACATTGGAGTATGAGTTAGGGAGTGTCCAAGTCCAGTATCATGAAAGTTATCCGGGACCCCCCTCTAACACAAGGGATAAATATGAGGTCACATGCAGAAAGGTAGTGGAGATAACCCCTCCAAAGCTGGACCAATCGTGGTGGAGAACACATATAGAGGGCTTGTCTTGGGATTCTGTCGATTGCATTTTCCACGGAGCTTCATGGGTCTCGAATCTGTTCGAGGTCCTCAGTTGTCTTCTGGACCACTTTCCTTTGATACCCTTGATAGGTTTTGGGCTCGATACCCTGCTCATTGTGGTCTACCCGACTGTCGACTGTACCCGCCTAGTGACTGTTCACGCGTTGGAAACCTAGTTGCCTATATTTTTTAGAGACATACACAGGTGACTACGGGGGTATACCATGGTACCTAGGACAGCCATCGGGCCACACTTTGTAGAGTATACCCAAAGGGTGTTTCCATGTTCGATTTACACTTGCACTAGTAATTTTCTCTAGTGTTGGTTGTTGTAACTGTTCTCCCAACTAGTTTAGTATTTTCTTTTTTTATCTTATAGGGATTTTCCTAGTGTGTGTTGTTTTTGAATGAATATAAATCCCTAGTGTGCATTTGATCTTCTCACACAGTGGAGGATCAAGATCTCAGTCGGTCAATAAGGCTTCTTGGCCTGCCACCGGTTGCACTAGAGCCACCCCCGTCACCGTTAAGGCGAAAGCTAGACCAACAAGGGTCTTTTGAAGCGATTGGGTCACCATAAATCGCACCTGACCAACCATTGTTAAAGGACCTTTCGACGCCTTTAAAGCGGATGGTCATGGAGGCAAATCCTATCTCTTCTTTTGGGAATCCTGATATTCTCGCCATGGTTGTTGTCACAGGGGGTGTTCCACCTCCTATCCCACTATCGCTAGTCTGAGCCACCACAGTCTCGACTGCCTCTACCTCGAGCAGTGGTCTGATCCCGTCTTTGGTGACAACCACTGCCCCTTTCACACAGAGTGCGACATGCCCTCTGTTCTCATACGGGATGCCTAGCTCAGGTACAAGTCATGTACTATCCTACTCCACTTTATATACTTTAGATCTGGGGGTAGGGAGCTCTAACGCTCCTCTGCAAGGAACCATGGGGGGCACTTCAGGTCCTTTTAACTCTTTCCCTTACAGGGGAGGTCATATACCTCCTTCATCCCCTTCACTTGGCAGTACCCACCGACAATCCACCGAGCCAAGCACACACCATAGTTAAATTGAATCCTAATTTGCACCAAACATGCTTACCTGGCATCAGGCCATCTCAGATTCCTTCTTTGCCAAAACACTACTGAACAACTCTTCTTAAAAACACCTTTTATAAATGCCCACGTGCCCTGCTCCATTACTGCATGCATGTACACGCTAGCTGACCCAAGACAACCCGCATGTACCTACAAAAGTATGAAAAAAGGAAAGTTGTTATGGAACAAACAACTTTGGGTAAGTTAACTAAACCTTTCGGCTATGCATGGCCGATCATTCGACCAAATACTTAGCTCCTTCTAACCTAGGGGTCCCATTTGAAAGGAGGATAATCATAGTAAATAAACAATACCCGATTAAGAATTCCCTTTGTCCCAACCTTTAGCCATCCTTGTGCAAAGATAAGTATAGAGCAAAGCAGTTGGAAGCCAGTGGAAGAAGAGCCCAGGACCAGGATCGAGGATCAGTAGTCGACTTTATCATTGTAAGGTATCATTGTGAATTTAATAAAAGAATTTATTTTCCCGTCCCGCCATATGAGATTGTCATTATTGGAATGTTGATTGTATGATTGATTAAATCTCTAACCCATTAGTTCATATATAAAATGCATGTGGAGTTCTTTGTTTTTCTTTAGTGAATGTAGGTCAGCATTGGGAGGAGAGTTGTAGTCAAAGAACGACCAAGCGTGAAAAGGGATCGACATCAAACACTAAAAAATAAGGTTCGTCAAATTAATCTCTTGAGCCTTGTATTTACATATGAGTAATGGGGGTTTTATGAGTAATGGGGGTTTAGGCATGGGATGATGGTAAAAATTAAGAATCTTTAGGTCATTTCTGCATGGATGATAAAACCCTTAGTGCTAGTTCGTAGGAGGGATTTCCCACCCACAACAAAAATGTGATTGGATTTATAAATGTCTCAATTGTCTGTCCAACACATAATTAGCTAATGCATTTGTTAATGTATTTAGACATATAGGAATGTGATGATATTCAATGTAATCAAAATGACATTCCAAGATGTGAATTCGTAAATATACCCTTAATAAAGTAGAACTTCAGATAGCATAGACATTACTTAACTATAGTACTACTAACTGTGAATCAAGTCATACAACAAGATGATGATTCCAAGTGAAACAACGTCGGTCAACAATTCGATGAATGCATTGTACTTCATGATGTTGTTATTTGCATGACCGAGGAAAACACCATGTAGATTGATTAATTCATTCATGGGTGCTTAGATTTCCCAAGTAGTAGATGCTAGGTCATGAGTACTACGACTAGTTCCATCGGTGAAGCCAATGTGGGGTAGAGAAGACATCGACATCTGGAAACCAAGAACAACACAAGGTAAGAAGTTGGGGGTCGAAACCAAATAACAAAAAAACACACTAAAAGTAGCACACAAGAGTATGATACAATAAAAATACAAACACTCATGAAAATTAAGACAATCTAAGAATAGTACTTCTTCAGGTAAAGCCCATTTATGGGTTCACTCAAAGGAATGCAATCATAATCCACTAACTCATAAGCTCCCTTCTCCAACACTCGTTTGACAATATAAGGGCCTCGCCACATAGCCTTGAATTTTCCAGCCCCTAGTAAATCATGATCTTGTTCGTAGAGGAGAACTAGATCACCTTAAGAGAAAAAACGTGGCTTGACATGATTTTCATATTGGGCTTTGACGCATTTTTTTTTTTATCTTCAATAACTAGGGTGGCATCACGACAGGTTTCATCTAATTGCATCAGGTACACTAAACGTTCCTTTTCAGCAGAGGTGTTGAAGAGAAGTTCAATGGCTAGATTCAAAGATGGTATATCACATTCAATCGACATAACAACTTAGATACCATACACTAATTGGAAAGGCGTAAATCATGTGGAATACTTCACGGATGTTTGATAGGCCCATAATGCTAAAAACAACATCATGTGCCAACTTGTCTTGTGAATTCCTATTATCTATCGAAGCATAGTAATAAGAAATTTGTTTATCGCTTCAACCTGACCATTGGCCTGTGGATAATAGGGGGTTTAGTTTTCATGCCGAAGACCCAACTTTTCAGTAAGCTCGGACATCATGAAAATTTGAAAATGGCTACCGTGATCAGTGACAATATCTTGTGGGATTCCAAATCGAGTGATGATATGATTGAATATAAACATGGCTACAATTTTTTTGGTATTATCAAATGTAGGCATCACGTCGGCCCATTTAGTGAAATAATCCATGGCTACGATGATGTATCCATGCCCCCCGACCGAGTGAGGGTTACATGTCATGAAGTCAATGTCCCATTTTGTGAAAGGACCAACATAAACTACAGGGTGTAAAGGAGCGGGATGAGATCTTATCTTGTTATTATACGTTTGACAAGCATGACACTTATGGATAGCAGTAATATACTCTTTAAACAAAGAAGGCCATAAGTACCCTGCTCGTAAGAACTTTTGGGAAGTGGCATACTCAGGCATATGACCACCACATGATCCAAAGTGGAAGTCATTCAAATCTTTCTTAGCCTCATCGTAGGTGAGACATCGTCAGAAAATTGAGTCAACACCATGGCGATAAAGAGTGTCACTGAGAATTATGTATTGACAAGCTTGATACCGTATACAATGACGGTCCGTACTAGAAATTTTGGGATGAAACATTTGATTATGAAGATAAATGATGATATCTCTGTACCAAACGTCATCAAAACTTATCAAAAAAGGGGATTCATCAGGTAAGGAATCCTCTGCTACATTTTTTGTATCAGTCGAGGGAAGGTCACATATCAATTCAGAAAATACCAAATATTTCTTATACTTAGCATGGTCAAACTCTAAGTCAAACTTTTGGAGAATCACTATCCATTTGGAGTACTTTCCCCCTAGAAATTGGCGCATAAGGATATACTGCATAGGGTTGCAATCGAAAATGAAAGTGGTCTTACATAATAAGATATAATGAGAAAAACATTGGACAACTTGAACAGTTGCCAAGGTCAATTTCTCCACATGTAGGTATTTGGCTTCAGTAGTCATGAGACTCCGACTCAAATAATAAATTACATGTTCATCGTGCGAATCATCTTCTTGGACTAAAACCATGGAAATGTTAGAGTCTGAGGCGATGAGGTAAAGGAAATAGTCTCGACTATAATTGGGTGGGAAAAGCAGTGGTGTACAGGTTAAGGAAAGTTTTAAAGCTTCAAAGGATTTATTGGTAGTATTGTCCCATACAAACTCGTAACCTTTCTTCAATAGTCGAGTAAATCCTAGCGTTAACTCAGTGTAATTGGGAATGAATCGACGCAAAGAGTTTGCCTTCCCTTGCAAACTTTGGAGCTGGCGTAGTGTGGAAGGAGGAGGTAGATTAAGGATAGCCTCAACCTTCAAAGGGTCTACCCAAATTCCATGAAGTGACACAATAAAACCCAGAAGTCGGTTGGAATCCACACAAAAACCACATTTTTGTGGGTTTAAACATATACGATAGTAACGACAACGAATGAAAATGGCTCGGAGATGGGTCGGGTGATCTTGGCGACGCATGGAATGGGCTGGTAGATCATCGAGATACGGTTGTACGATGTGCTTGATATCATGAAAATCATAAGACATGGTGCATTGAAAAGTCACACTAGCGTTCTTTAAACTGAAAGGCAGTTTCCGGTAGAAAAAGGTACCCCAAGGACAAATGAAAGCAGTCTTGTGTTGATCCGCATGAAAAATATTAATCTGATTATAGCCGAACAAACCATCCATTAAGGAGAAGATTTCTCTCCTAACGCAATCGTCAATGATCTAATCAATGAAGGGGGTTGGATAATTGTCCTTAGGACAATTTTTATTGATATCCCTATAATCTACACATACACAAATCATGCCTTGTTTTTTATTTACCAGAACGAGATTGGATACCCAATCGGTTAAAGCCACTGGATAGATAAAGTCAGCCTTAAGATTTTTTTCAACTTCGAGCTTGATAGCAGTGGATTTACAAGGGTGGACTGGGAGAAGTCTTTGTTGGAAAGGTTTAATGTCCGGGCAGGTATTAATTCCATGCACAATGATATCGGGGTCAATACCCGACATCTCTTTGTAGCTCCAAGTGAAAACGTCACGAAATTATTGAAAAATGGCTTTATAAGTGGCGACTTCATCATCAGAACATTCGGCTTCGATGTGAACATTTTCAACAAATCCACGTTTAATGGATATGTCAAGAGGAACGGTGGGTGAGATATTACTCATGTTCACCTCATATAGCAATTCATGGGATGACTCGAGAACAGAGGAAATGACAAAAATGTTCGATGGAGTTGAAATCCGTTGATAACTCTCTATGGTGTGCTAATCTAGGAAGAGAATGGAACGATGATGTCCCTCATCCCATGGGGTGTCTTTCATGGACATAACTGACATGATAATCTCATATGTGGGAAATATCACATGAAATGGATAATGGATTGGGAGATGAATCACCAAGAGAGGGACTAGATGGGGTTTCCAATTGAATGGATTGATAAGTGGATTCAACTAGACTTAAAGGCATTTATTCACCATAGAGAAGATACTCAACAATATCGGGTACTATCTGTTAGCACTCTGTAAATTTCCAAGAGGTTGACAAAGAAGGAATCCACAAAGGTAACTTTATCCAACCGCTTTTAAAGCTGGGATCTAGCCCTTCCAGCTTCAGAGAGGGATCTCTCTATATGATTTAGCTTTGTTTTTAATT